>JAMKCH010016040.1:0-29232 GCA_023653785.1 Ophioderma brevispina
AATTATATTTCTTTTCTTTCAAAAAGAGACTTCTCCCAGCTGTATGCCAATTAGCTCTAACATAACTAATAGCGTTACCCTTCAGTTATTAATATCATTTAACCAACCCTCTGTAGCAGAAGCAAGATATGTTTAAGTGTAATGTGACTGTTTAAAACAGGATTGGTTAGCGGAAATGAGATTGTTGCAATTAATTGAGAAGACTTTGAGATACAAGTATAATTGATCAAAGAAGGCTTGCGCAAGGCGCAATAGTGTTAGAAATTATAGGAAATATATAGATAGGTCTATCCCGGTTAGGATTAGAACTTTGCAAGTGCAAAAATAAAACATATTTTTTTAATTGAACAATAACGTCTTCGAGTTCAAACTTAATATGTATATATCTCTATGCAAACATAATTAATCGACAGATTTATCAAAATCCAACAAAAATAAAATACAGAACTATGATATGACATTCTATCGCCGGGTTGCATCCGTGCGCATGCCGTATCAAAGGGTGGATAAGCTTTATACTGGAAGTTCTAGATCAGACTCGTTCTTCAGATGGATGGATGGGAAAGCTTAATTGGGAAGGAGGAAGGGAGATGTGATTTTGAGCTATTTTGTATTAAACACTTTTTCATAATTTATTTATCAATATATCTGAGTTTTCTACGCAAATAATGGCTATGATACCTCCACGGGTAACCTTGAACACTTCCCCTCCTACATCTACTAGGCAACAACTACTTGGCCTACAACTACAAGAACTATACTACTGCTGCTGATATTACCATACTACTACTACTAATAATAATAACAATATCTCCACTAGCAGCATCGCCAACACCAATATAATATTATACCAACACCATTAACTACCACAACTACTTATTCGACGGACCATATCATGACTATTTCGTTTGCACAGAAATAAATAATTTGTGCGAACCACCCTGGATAAACTCGAACACGACCTTTATCGCTTTTGGCGAAGCGAACGCTTCACCGGTAAATGGACCTACACGACGGCACTGTGTATGTATGTATACACGAAAACCAGTATTCATAGAGAGAAGTAAACTATGTACTCTATGCTTTGCAGTAACAGCGACTCGAGAGACGAGAGTACATTGGGTGGTGTCTGCAAAGTCATCCGATTTGTTTGTTCACCAAACTATGCTGACTGAACGTTGACCTCAACTCAACCGGAAAGGTGGGTCAAGTTTGGTACATACAGTTCTACATGTATAGTGGTTTACAAGGAACAACTTCTCCAAGCTTTAAACGCTAAAGTTCGTGTAATCACTTCTGAAGGCGACCTGCGAATATTATAAGGGAAAAGGGAAGTTACCCAAAAGGTTAGTGATTTCAGTGACTACAGTTACACAGAAACGAGCCTCGTGCACATTGCGCTCTGTTAAATGATATAAGATATGGCTCATCGTAACATGAAGTCTGGTAATTGTGTTGCGTCGCTATTCGCTATTGCGTTACGTTATAGCCATAGCGGGGGGGGGGGGGGGGGGGCTGCCGGCTGTAGTGAAACTGAAAGAGATGCGCTTCCAGATAAAACTGTAAATTTTTGTACACAAGCACTTTAGCATTGATAATCCATAAAATTGATGGAAGAACTTGCAAACCCTCTTAGTCTTGGACTTGTGGACCCCAGCTCTGGTTTCAAGGTTAAACAGGTGTCAAAATTTCAAAATGGTCCAAATGTGTTGAAAAGTACACCATATGTTTGTCTGGTTAACAAGGATTCCAAAAAGGTATAGTTTACACTATCTATGGTCTATGTTCGTAACGGGGCCGGGTAAAATCTGTAAAAATGATGAAAAAGTCAATTTTCGTATGTACATGGGTCAAAAGTTAAAAGTTGCTTTGATTCAGGTAATACGTAGTGCAAATTGTTTCCCTAGCTTAAAGGATTGAAATAAGGAATAGTTTGCCTTTCTGTTATGCTTAGTTTTCACGTTATCGAACAAAATAGGTCACAGGTCAATATAATCCAATAGCTGCCAATAGCTGTTGACTTTATTCGCCATTTTGGTTAATAACCAGACACGTAAGATAGTCAAAACTATTCCTGTATTTCATTCTATGAGCTAAACTAACAACTTGAAGCACGTTTTACAAAAATTGGAGCAACTTTTAACTTTTGACCCCTGTACAAACTAAAATGGACTTTTTCACCATATTTACAGTTTTTACCCAATAATTCCAAAACAATAAGCCACAGGTAGTATACAAATATTGAATGCCTAAGAGTGTGATAGTAAAAAAATATATCATGATGTTCAAATTTTTACTTTTCTATTTCACGAGGCGAAGCCGAGTGAAATGGAACAGTCAAAATTTGACCGAATGATATATTTTTACTATTGGCACAATTTAGGCAATCAATATTTGTTTTATATAATGATATTACAGTTTTATTTTCAGGCCATGTGATAGTAAAAATCACATGGCTCAAATCACTACAATCATGATATATATAAATTTACTTTTTTGGAATCCTTGTAACCAGTGCACAATCGGAACATTTAACAAAAAATTACCCCTGCGTAACCTTGAAATCCAAGCTGGAGCCATGACAGGGGTGTGGCAAGTGCTTCCATCATTTTTATTATCAATTGATGCATAAAGTACCTGTGTACCAAAATTCACAATTTTATCCCGATTTGCACCTCCACATAATAGCTCATAAGATCTGTGCACCAGAGTCCCCCACTATTTTACTTTATACCGGATACGTCGTTGCCTGAGATGCATTAATTAAGGGGTAGTTGGAATGCCTAAGCCTATACAAGAGTAAACACTGAAATGTCAACAAATGTAACTTTCTTAATCTTTAACCAAATACCAATACGATAGTTATTTAACCAATCCAAGTTATAAAGCACTGAATTTCAATCTTTCTTTTAGGAAAATTTAATATCTTTATATTTTAAATCCTACTTCAAGGACGGCATCTTGATAACAATAACATTATTTGGAACAGTGCAGTCACTGAAAACATTGTTTTAGAAAACTACCATTAAATTGAGCGGTGATTGAAGCCATTAAAGTCCTTGCCCGTGGAATTTAGTTCTGGTATAACTCTAGTCCTGATGATCATGACTAGATAGTCTTAACTTTTTATGGCTGCTGTTATCATAGACTATCTAGTCATGAGGAGTTGTGTGTAGTAAAAGTGCCATTTAAGCCAAGATACACAGACAGCTTCTGCTCTAACTTTACAGCTGCAAAATGGCTTAAATCTTCATTATTTGCAATAAACGTTATATTTTAGGCATTCTTGAGAGTCTTCTGCATCATGTGATAACCATTTCTCCAGATTTAAAATTCACATTATGAAATGTTCAGGTGAAACTTACCCTTGTTGTGTCTACATCGGGCTGCCAAATTTGGCAGCCTGTGTACATGTTGACATGAACTTTTTGGAACAAATTGTAGCATCGGTTACAAATTGGTAAGACAATTATTCTACAGACTCTAGAGATGCTATGTATATCAAAAGAAAATTACTTTTTTTCTTTATTTAGGAAATATACATCTCAACCTTAAATGGCATTGGAACTTCACAAAATAGTTGTAACTTATGGCACCAAAGATTATGTCCAAATTTTAAAAAAAGATGCCATAAGTTACAATTATTAGAACTAGTATAACTCTTATACTCTAGGACCTTACTGCGAAGGACCTTTTTGTTGTTATTTTGGAGTAGTAAAACTTGGGTATTGTAGGAGAGGCAGAAGCCTCTACTAACCATGTAATTCTGTGCCCTCCCCTGGATCTGTTGGGGTAGGGAAATGTCAAAAAAGTAAATGTTGCACACAAAAATTCAATATTTGGTCATATTTTTTGTTCTAGATGAGCTAGAGTAACCAAACGTGGGTATATTGTAGGAGCCTGGGAGGGCACAAGCCCCTACTAACAGTGTAATCCCCAGCATTTGGCCATCTTCTATGGTGGGTGCTGGCCTTTGATCCTTGACTTCTGACCATTTCAGAGTTATTTTTGCGAATTATGATGGAGTTCATCGATAAGTTATGTTTTAAGAGGTATTTTGGTGATTTATGGATGGAGTCAATCGACGAGTTGTTTTTAGAGTTATTTTTGGTGATTTATGGAGTTGAACTTATTGAACTCGCTAGTGGAAACATGGAACATATGCCAGGTGAAATTGGAGACCTCAAAGTGAAATTAGGTGAATTCTCGCTATTTTTTAGTTTTAGGGAGGGGGATATGGGCTGATATGCTCCACTCCTTACATGATGACATTATTTATATCAGACGTGTGAACCAATGAATGAAGTTGGTAGAGCGCCTTGAACAAGGCTACTGAAAGCCATGCTGGGCTCAAATTGGCAGTTTTGTTAGTGATCTATCGATCTTAATTACCTTTTAATTAACTTAAAATTAGAATTCATTTTCGGGTTCAGTATGGATGTGTTGTAGCAGTCGGCTACCATATACCATAGGAAGAAAAGATGGATATTTATATCTTTACTCTCTATTTCTCTCTTTTTTCATCAGGCTACCATGACAAAATCACGTCATTTGAAATCACGCCGCATGAAACATCGCAAGCAGTCAATGCTATTTCTACTCACGTGCAAATACTGCAAGCGGCGTTTCTACCAGAACTGGCGCCGGTATCGGTCACATATCAAGCATCATGAATTACGATATATTCCGTATTTTTACGGCAAGCGTAAAATCAAACTTGGGTGTCCAAGTGACAACGATGATATTAAAAATAACATATTACACTGATGTCTCAGACCATATTTGGTACCCCAAAGTTACCCCTGAAATCGCTAACGAAATCCAAGATACCCGGAGAATCATCAGACCAAAACAAGTCAAAGAAAATAGGCAATGGAAATAGCGGCTGGATGGGATATAACTCGGACGAGTTTATCGATGCTCCATTAAATCCACATCAAGTCAAGGGAAGTAAGAACCAAAAGAAATCTGATACGAAAACAAAACGCTTCCGTTCCTACCGGGAAAAGATTAGCAAGGACATCAAAGTAACCTTTTCCGTCAAAGCAACGAAAAAAGACGCCGAAAATCCTTACAATATTTGCTTCTACTGTAAGAAGGTCTTTCCTACTCCGTCAAGTAGAAAGCTCCACGAGGTAATCCACACGGGTCGTCGTGCGTACAAATGCAAACATTGCGATAAAACTTTCACCCAGGCCAGTAACAGAACAACACATGAAGCCATACACACTGGAGTCGCCAAATCGCATAAATGCAAGTTATGCAAGAAAGCATTTGCGTGTACTAACAGGCTGAAGCAACACGAAAAGATGCATTTAGTTGGTGTGGCTCCATTCAAGGCAAATTACACTTGCGAGATCTGTGATAAGACATTCGCCAGTAACTCGGCCATCACCTTACATTACATGATTCACACGGGTGAAAAACCATACCAGTGCAGTTTCTGCAAGAAGAAATTTACGCAGAAAGGTAATATGAGGATACATGAGCTCATCCACATCGGCGACAGGAAGTTTGAGTGCGAAATCTGTCAGAAAACCTTTTTGAGAAAGAATGACTTAAGAATTCACGGGATGATACATCGCGGTGAGAAGCCTTACCGTTGTCGTTATTGCGAACGCTGTTTCTCACAGGGCGCTCACCGACAAGCTCATGAAAGGATACATAAAGATGAAAGGCCATATCCCTGCAGGTAGGTCTGCAATTAAGTGTTTTTCTCGTGTCCAAAGATACACAAAATTCTAAAAGGATACATAAAGATGCAAGACCTTTGCAGAGCAAATAGGTCAGCAATTTTGTGCTTATTTTAAATAGAGCAGGAGCAGAATATGCAAGACCTTTGCCGAGCAAATAGGTCTGCAATAATGTGCTTATTTTAAATAGAGCAGGAGCAGAATATCATAGGGGCCTTATTTAGGGAGTTCGTTTACCCCCACTGCAGAAAAGGTTTGACACCTTTGGTAGTTAGTATGACCCTCTACATCAATGCTAGGTAGGTAGTACTCTCAAATTGTGGTATCACTTTTTCAATAGGGGGCAATTTAAGTTTACACAGGGGTAAAATTCTTAAAATGCCCCAATCATGTTGAAATGTATGCCATATTGTCCATCTAATCATAAGGATTCCAAAAATATATAGTTTGTAACACCTACGACCATTGGTTTTGGAGATATAGGGTAAAAATGACAAAATGGTAAAAAAGGTCAATCTCAATTTGTACAGGGGTCAACATTAAAAGTTAATCTGATTATATTTTAAATACTGAGGTAAGAGGACTCCTAAAAAGTATAGTTTTGATTATGTTAAATACTTACGGAGATAAGGGTCAAAGAAGGTCAACACTCCCAAACCAATGGTCATAGGTGGTACAAACTATACATTTTTGGAATCCTTATGACTAGACGGACAATATAGCATACATTTCAACATGGTTGGAGCATTTTAAAAAATTGACCCCTGTGTAAACTTAAATTGGCCCCTATTGAAAAAGTGATACCACAATTTGAGAGTACTACCTACCTAGCATTGATGTAGAGGCTCCATACTAACTACAAAAGGTGTCAAACCTTTTCTGTAGTGAGGAGTAAACGATGATGTTTGACCTGGGTCCGTGCTCCTCCTTTAAAAAAGGTTCAGAAAGACTCTTTCATACTAAAAGATATTTTACAAATCTTTGACCCATTGGGTTCATATCAATCAATTTATTTTTAAGGGAAATTGCACTAAACTCCTCAAAAAAGTTTGGAAACTTTTTTTGTTGAGTTATATCACATTTTATTTGAAGGTTGTTTTCATAGTATTTAGTATCAGTGAAACGGTCGTTCTTTTCCTAAATTTACAGCGACACCTCGTTTTTAACAACCGCGTAATCCATGGTTGAGTAACTCTCCTTGCAAGACAAGAAGGTCTCCAACAAAATGCGCCAAATTTGCCGTTATTTGTCTCCAATAGAACAATCAGTTCCATCAGTTGAAAAGGTGTGGACATTTTGTTTGAGACCTTGATGAACCAAAAAAGATGTACCTCAGCCATGGAATAAGTGATTGGTAACCAAATGAGCTTTCATTGTAAAGAGAAAAAAAGACCTTTTCAATGATATTCAACACTATGAAAACAACCTTCAAGTAAAATGAGACGTAACTCAACAAACAAAGTTTCCAAACTTTGCAATGATATTCAAAACTATGAAAACACAACTTCAACAACAAAAAAGTTTCCAAACTTTGTTGTGGAATTTATTACGTGAAATCATTAAGGTCTTTCTTTTAAAAATGGGACATCGTCCACTCATTATTTTGTCAATCGATGGCCACACTCAAATCATGTTATGTTCATTCGACGTACAACAACATGAAGAGCCCACTGATGAGTGAACAAATTGATTGCAACCCTCAAATCCCAAAATTGTTCATTGACGTTCAAACAAACATGAAGGTCGCTTAATGAGTGAAAAAATTGATTTGCAACCTCAAATCAATTTTTGTTCATTGAGTCCAACAAATATGAAGAGCCACAATAATAGTTGAACAAAGGTGATTTGACCACTCCAAAAATCAGTCTGTTAATTCACTGAGTCAAACAATTATCAGGAGCCGACTGATAGTGAACAAATTGATTGGCCACCTCAAATCAATTTTGTTCGGGGAGTCACACATGAAGAACCGACTAATGAGCGAACAAATTGATTTGCCACCTCATATCAATTTGTTCACTCATCTGACGGCTCTTCAAGTTGTTGACTGAATGACAAACTTTTTAAGTTGATTCAACCCAATTTGTCAACTCAATTTTCGACTGGACTCAATCTAACTTTTCGACTCAATTCAATTTGTTTATTTTAGTATTTAGATAGATGTCCTACTCTATACTTAACTGTGTAAATGTAGAATTTAACATTTTATGTCTCTCACAAGTGTTAAAGGAGCATTCATGATCCACAGCCTCGTCCCCTATTCACCTCAAAGAAATTGAGATAATAATAATCATCTGAACCTGTGGCCGAAGTATAGTATGTGTGCCTAATTGTTCGTGCAAATTCGGTCTACTCTGGAAGAAATTCATAATTTTGTATTTATTGTCCGTAAGCGGACAGCAATTACAACACAGTTGCCTGTGGGGCAGCGCGATACAACTAATTCGCTCATAACATCAAAAACGCGACATCAGAATCAGCTGAAATTTTCCAAATAACCTTTTCTTGAGATTATCTAGTGAATCGTGAAACAAAATAAATATGCTAGCATCATGAAATGCACCTTTAAGTGGACAATAAAAAGAACTAAAATCTTGTCCTGCAAATGAAAAAAATAACAACGAGCATTATTTTTTTTGTTTACTTATATTATAGAATATGCCCAATGGCTTTTGCTCGTAAAGATACTCGGAAGAGCCACGAGTACGTACATCTAGGCATTAAACCCTACAAGTGTTCATTCTGCGAAAAGGCATATACGTTGTCCAGCGACAGGAAAATTCACGAACGCATCCACACTAAAGAAAGACCATACCCTTGTACGTACTGCGAGAAGGCGTTCATGACTTCGTGGCACAGGAACACGCACGAAAGAACTCATACGAAAGAAAAGCCATACTCGTGCTTGTATTGTGACAGGAAGTTTACTACAGGAAGCCATAGAAACAATCATCATAGGTCTATGCATAAAGATGAGATGCAGGAGGCTAAAAATGACAAAGGTTTGAAAAGTAAAAAGACTTTGTTACCTTGAAGGAACATGGAAAAGAGCTTACATACTCGAGTTTTAATGACGAGCCTATGTTGTATCTAACACAGAAAGTGAAATAGGCACATGATTCTAAGAAAGTAAAATAAGCACAATAGTACAGAACTGTATTTTTGTGAAAATTTCATATACAATCTTGCAACTAAGGTTTTTCTAAATCAAAATTGTATCAGGATTCCAAAAATCATGGGTGTCATTTTTAAAAATGTGTTGGATGTATTCTAAGGGGTAAGGTTAATACAGGAGTCAAACTAAAAAAAGGGCCAAAATGTATACCATCATGTTCAGTACCTTTCAAGGATTACAGAAAGGTATAGTTTGCCCTACCTGAAGGTTATAGCACAAGAGTTACACGGCAAAACGGGTTCAAGTGTAAAATGTCAGATTCATCGGTTTGTTTTAAAACGGTGCCAAATTGTTCGTCTTACTGTACAGAAGCCGAAAATATACCGGTCGCGTTGTCAATGACGTTTTGATGATAATTAAGAGGGCAAATATGGCCGTGGTCCACAGGGTCTATACGGGAGATCACTAGTCATATCTGAAAAACTCTCACTTTGAAAGGTGAAACACAGAATCTATATACATTTTCTTATTTAGTATAATCCAATGAACGATTTAAAACCAGTCTCAACAAAATTGGACCATTCTATAAATAATGACCTTGAACTCTCTTGAGCCTATTGTACTAAAACAATAGGTCGTAAATATGGCAAACTATATCTTTTTAGAAACCTTATGAGAAACCGAGCAGATTGCTATAAATTTTAAAACAATTTAAGCACTTTTATTGTTTACCCTGTACAAATTTTCCCCCTTATAAAACACCCAAGAACACATTTTAAAAAATGACACCCATGATTTTTAGATTCTTCTTGAAATTCTGTATTGGAAAAACATTGGTGTCAAAATTGTATATGAAAAAAAATAATAAACCAAAACATTAATTCTGTTACCTCTGCTGCCCATTATTGAAAATGGAGCATTCTGATTGGTCAGTTTACTGCCCATTATTCTGCAATAATGGGTCGCAAACACATTTTCTTGTTAAATCAAGATGTTTTAGGTAATAGAATAGAAATAAAGGGTTTGCAGTCTCATCTATGAGCTCATAATGTATCCTCGGCCGGAAAAACTTAAAATAATGCGCCTCGCCCATTATTTAGTTTTTCCGACCTCGGGCACATTATTCGCCCATAAACGATACTGCATCACCCTTTATTTCTTAATTACATTTCCCCATGTACTACAAATTAATGTGACATGACATGACGAACTAAGCGGAAAGTCACATTGGGTCAGCTTCAAGACTGCAAAGCTAAAGATTTCGGGCCGTATTCTCAAACGATGTTTAAAATAAACGGTGGTTAGGCCTAAACTGTGGTTAGCTAAACGCACTGTTTAAAAAAACGCAGGTTAAATATTTTAACAAGTCGTTTAGCTAACCACTGTATTTAAACGTCGTAAATATCATCCACCGAACTGCGACTTATCTTCGCCTATCATTACGTGTGCGTGAACAATATTTATATGTCAGACAATGCCTTCCGTAGTTGTAAATGCAATGCAGGAAGCCCACGGGTAAATTTCAAGAATGTCGTGTTACGCAAGGAGCTTTAGAATTTGTTGAATGATGGATTCAAAACCCCGGGCCTATTTAAAACTGGTTTATGTCGTTGTGCCGCACTTGCGATCATTCAATACTATAACAGATACACAAGACCATGAAAATAGAAGCAAAGGGAAAATGGAAGAGGAGAAATCAACTGAGGACTCGGAAAAGAAAGATAGAGAAATAAAGGCGGTAACTGGTCTAACCACGAGTATCACATATAGAGCTGAAAATATCAGGCATTTGATGAAAACGTGGAGTTAAACACGCCTTAATCTACCCCCGGACCAAGTCTAAGTTTAACAACGTTTTAGGCATGTTTAAAGTTAACCATGCTTTGAGAATTGCGTTTATTTTAGCGGGCGTTTAAATTGCGATTTAACCAGTGATTAGCGTTAAACATCGTTTGAGAATACTGGCCCTCATGTTCACTGTTTGAGGCTGTTGGTGCAGTTACACATTCTAATCTCTTGCGTAAAGGGCATGCCGAGTGGTTGCGCAGGTGGATCAAGCAAAGAACATCCATCCCTGCATCCAAGCTCACAGTGTGAGTCAATAAAACCCTAACATTCATACTAAAAAATAATTAAAATAGTTAAAAATTATATTTGCTCAAATGTTTTTCTTTGGTTCTAACGAGGGATAAATAGGCTTTCAGAAAACGCTTATTTTTGGTGTCATTTGGACTCTGGAGGAACAAGTTATGCCTACTTTGCTGAAAGACTTAAAATCCTGTTTGGCCTATTTTGAGCCAAACAAAGAATGTATCGTTTGCATGGAGTAACATGGTCTTCAGCAGTGATTTGAGGAAAACCATTTAAAACCAAATAATTGTTTTAATAAACATAGAAGGTGGGATCATTGAAGGATTATAAAATTATAATTTTCCCGGTAAATTAACAAAAGAATACAATGCTGAGTGAAAAAAATGTCGCAATTTCCCAAATAGATATCAATATAGGCTGGTGTAAGACCACAGCAGTTTACTTTGGTTCAGCAAGATTCAATGGTTTTAACGCTACAAAACGAAACCTTTCCGCTTGAAAAAAAAATGCAATATTGAATTTTAAGTTTTTAATTCCAATTTATTTTACGAAACTTTCAGCTAATTGTTCTTTTCTCAGCAAGTTATGGATGCGAGGTATACTGCTTTTGTGCCCAAAAATTATCTAGACGATGTAAAACGAAATCTCTGCGCAGTTCCATTATGTCCATGAACTGGGACATTGCATATGAAGTGATTTTCAATAACTGACTCTTTATGATTGACACACTGTAATTTTAATTTTGTTGAAGATATTTTACTTATAATTAATTTTAGAAACAATAGTTTTTTTTTTCAAACATATGTTTTTTTCGAGAAGAAATCGATATAATCTGAAATTGCATGTGTGAATTGTCTTTGCTATAATGTGTTATGGTATACGTCGATGTCAATCTCTCCGCATTGTTTGGCTAAAATCTGCCAAACATAATTTTAAGTCTCTCCGCAAAATCGACATAGTTTTCTGAACCCAAAGTCCCAAAGACATCAAATAAAAATCCTCTGATAGCCTGTTTTTCCCCTGTAAACAACCAAGCAGCAAACATTCAAGCACATATAAACGTTTAACATTTGCAGAACAAATCTTTCCTGATTTATGGTTTTTATTGACTCACACTGTAGAAACCGACTTGAAGTGACTTTCCGCTCGTTTTCGGTCGTGCCAGGTCAAATTGTTTGTTCCAATCGGAGCACAAGACATTCTAATGCCCCGTATTCTCAAAACAAACGATGTTTAACCTAACACTTGTTAAATCGCAATTTAAACGCCCGCTAAAATAGCGCAATTTTTCTCACGCATGGTTAACTTTACGCTGATTTAAATTATCCAACACGTTAACATGCCTAAAACGTTTTTAAACTTAGACTTGATCCGGAGGTAGTTTAAGGCGTGTTTAACTTTTCGTTTTCATCAAATGCTTGATATTTTTCATCTCTAATAGAGACTCTTGGTTTGACCAGTTACCTCCTTTAATTCTTTTATCTTATCTTTTCCGAGTCTCAGTTCATTTCTTCGCGTCCATTTTTCCTTTGCTTTCTATTTTCATGCTCGTGTTTAATCTGTTTTATAGTATTGAATGATAGCAATGCGCCACAACGACACTAAAACAGTTTTTAAATAGGCCCGGGCTTTTGTCTCTCCGCTCATTCAACAAATCTAAAGCTCATTGCGGACGCGACATTCTTGAAATTTACCCGTGGGCTTCCAGCATTGCATTTACCTACGGATGGCATTGTCTGGCATATAAAGTATGTCACGCACACGTAATGATTATAGCCGAAGATAAGTCACACAGCCTCCGGGATGATAATTTACCGCGTTGAATACAAGTGGTTAGCTAATCGAACTTGTTAAAATATTTAACCTGCGGTTTTTTTTACCGTGCGTTTAGCTAACCACAGTTTAGGCCTACCACCGTTTATTTTAAACTTCGTTTTGAGAATACGGCCCTTAGAGTTAAACTCTAATGTTTAAATTTGAAACACAGTGGTGGTTATTCATGTATCGTGTGTATCACACTTACCCAGTAATAATATCCCTTTTAAATCCCAAATTGCATTTTTTGCCACCATTTTTAAAAAATCGCGGACCAGGACTCCTGCTGTTTTAATTGGAAATTTCCCCTGATCTAACAAAAAATATCGCTATCCCCCTTTTTTTCGGTCATGTCAGGTGTAGTCATTTCCTCAAGGGCTGTTAAAGGGACAGGAGAGAGGAGATTTTTTTTTAAGGATACGAATTTTCCTCAAATTGCATAGGAATCGATTGTAGACCACCTACCAGAACGTTCCAAGGGTATTGGACAAACAAGTACAAAAGAAAACAGCAATCATTGTTTTGAACTTGCCCTTCACTGACACTATCGTAATTGTCCCCATAGAACAACCGTGCTTTGGAATTTCTGTCGTGCACGACCAGAAAGTACTAATCATCCATATTAGTACATATAACGGCCGTATTCGCTTATTCACTTAGGTTGCGATTCTAATACATTGGAAAGCATTCCAAATATGTAAAAAACCCGGGGTTCGAAAAAAATTGGGGGCGCTTCTTTTGGAAATCTCCTCATGTCTCTTTAAAGATTATTCAGGATCCTCTAATGACCGTCACAACTGTTCTGATCGCTGTTTCTCAGGTGCGGTTTATTCTACTTTGCAGAATTTACATTATTTTTGTTTCTATGTTAGCTACAACTTAGGTTATCGGTTAAAGATATAGGTAAAGGGTGTGTCGGTGAGATACTATAAGTAATCAAATTTACTTACGCCGTCACTTCTGATTGCTGTGGTAGTAAAAATGTTGTTGCAAGAATACTGGGAAATGTTCTACATTGAGTTAGTCAACAAGAGTAATTGTCTGCTCCTACAAATGAATGCACTTTGTGTTATGTACATATTGTTCAATTCGACCAAAAAAATGTTGAAGTTTTGTACACGAATAAAAAACTGTTCTACTTAGTACGCTACCAGATACCAAGTTGTCGTATTACAGTTATTATTAGGAAAATCCGAAAACCCAAAACAAAATGAGCCTGTGGTATCCAATGAGAGTAATTATTATTTAAGGGATATCTTTTTTCTCAAATTAGTGAGACGAGGCCGGTTATTTTCATACCAAAAGGCATATCTCTAGGATAAACATTCGCCACAAAACTACACCAATCACACTCAAATTCTAGGTTTTATAAGAACTATAGCGGTGTTGCACTTTCCACGGCGGAGGGATTTTGTACTGTGTTCCCCTAATATTTAGGTCTCTCATAGACTTTGTATAGAAAAATCCACGTTCTATCATGGGCTCGATCTCGAGTAACCTTTGCGTTACACAAAACGAGAGTTGCACAGTATGTTTGCAAAACCCGCTTCAAAATTGATTATAACTTTACCGTTAATTTTTTACATATTTTAGCAATTTCTCGGAGCGTAGTAATTTCGCTACTAACATATTCGCGCGAAACTGGAATATGCACGTGTTTATTAATCCGCCAGTAAAGAGCAAAGAAGTTTAAATCAACCCTTTTTTTCTTTCCGGAATATATACGCATTCCAAAATATCGGTAGAGTCCAATTTTTAATAGGAAAATATGCTCAAATAGTATCAATAGCACAGCTTTTTCCTCTCGAAGTAGGGACTATTGCTGTGATAAATTTTGCCGGAAGTGTTCTCCAAGTTTCTCCAAAAGTGTAATAGCGGTGTACACCCTTAAATTTGGATAACCTGTCCGCCAGTTAAAATGCACAAGTTTTAGGTCCCTTTTAAAGATGGAATTAGAGTCAAATAAATCAAATCAAACTAATATAGGTATATCAGAAAAAGAATAAAAAATTAAAGTGCACACTTAATCAAAGGCAAACAAACAAACAAACAAAACAAAATATGTGCTAAATGGAAATGATAAATGTTCAGCCCAACCAAATTTAGAAAACAACAACAAAACACACACAAATCTAAAATTAAACAATAAATGAATATCGATCAATGGGAAAACAATATAAACACACATCCCAAAGAAAAAGGCAAATGAAAAAACAAACAAACAACAAACAAAACAAAAACAAGACTGGCAGGAAACTTATATGGACTGTAAAGCTGGTTTGTTTCAAAGGTGTTGAAATTATCAATATGATCGATGCAAATGTAAACAAAAACATGCCTATTAATAGAAGCTATCTTCCGTAGATAGCATACAAACCCGTGGTAATCCTGTTGGAACGAATACGCCCGGCCTGCAATTTTAGAAAAAAAAAGTGCAACTTGAGTTATAAACTGTTTTGACCTGTATAAAGCACCATATAAGTTCTATAAAATTTTAAATAAATGAAAAAAAAAATATTATGGGTTCTATATAACCTTCAACATTTAAAGAGGCCTATAATTTTGTTTTTGTATTTGTTGCCGTATATTTTGAAAAGCAAAAAGGCAGTTTTAAATATTTCATTTTTGTTCTACTAAAATTTTTTGACTGAAAAACTATATTTGTCTGTTCTGCAAAGAACTCTCGAATGGCGCTTTATTATTAGGTTCTTAAAGCTTTAAGGTTCTACAAAGAACCATCTCTGTTGATTGAAAACCCCTTTTTAGTTTATAAAGAACCCAGCGAATCTTCGCGGGGTTCCTTGTAAAATCAAAATGGGTAATTTCTGTAGCCAAGAAAATTGGTAAATAACTCTCAATAAAGAACCCTTCAAAATTCAAATGGGATCAGAAGTTCTTTGCAAAACAGAAGAAAAAAAAAGTTTAACTAGCGCTTAAATTATTTTACACCAAAACAAAAAAGGGGAAGGGAACAAAAAAAGGGTTTTTAATTTCAAAATACACGATTACGCCCAAAAAGAAGGTTCCAATCCTCCAAGGTTTATTTAATTTTAAAGATTCTATATAGAACCTTAGGTGTTACATACGGGAACAAAAAGGTTCTGAGTTGAGTCTTTTTTAAAGAGCACATTCTTTGAGATTGACTTACCTCCAAGCTATATTATATCTCATACCCACCATAATCGTCTCCTCAAATCTTTGCACTTCACTTGGATTGTTGATTTAACACAAGAATAATCGGTTGTCCGGAGTAAACCCGTTATTTTAGCTTACAAAACGAGGCTTGCTGGAGACAACCGGTTTCCCTTGTGATTTCAATTTCCTTAACGATGGAGATTAACGTTGACGATAGAAGAGACGTGTTTGCTTCAGGACACTTTATTCCGCCGCAGGCAGGCGCCATGCTTGTGCAATAGCCTAGGCAAGCCCAACTCCTGGCGAGCCGGACTAGGCTAGGCTAGGCTAAATGCGTTATCACCGGGGTTATCACAGAAATCCATTACACTGCTTACAGAAGAGTGCAGTTGAAACAAACCGATGAATTTCCTGTAGTAACATATAGAAGCTTACTTTTTATACATCGAAAAGAAAAACATGCGTTAACCCACTTGCCGTCCGGTCCGGGCTGTCGTCAACGCCACCTTGCCTTGGCCTTCTGCATTGTACAGCGGCAAATCTCAGTTTTGACGCAAAATCCGTCTATTTTTTCCACAAAACAAGAAATTTGAGACCAACGAACGATGTACATTTTCTTTAAAATGATATCGATTCAATGCAACCAGGTAACATCCATGTAAGAGCCAGGAAAATCAATATAATTCCATAAATATCCAGAGCGTTTGCAAAACACGTGCTGTTTCTGCCATGACTTGCGCTCTTCTACTGCGATTGTTTATTCGAAAATGCCAACATGGCGTGCTTGCTGAAATTTTCTCCTGAAAAATTCACATTTTGAGGAGGATCTAGCATAAACTATAATCAGTGAATTATACCAAATGGATATCAAGTGGAATAAAGTGTGTTGCGCGATTCGCTTCGAAAATGAAGAAGATTTTGACAAGTATCATCGTCAAATAAACGCTATCTACGGGCCGGGGATTTCCAACTCCAACGGAACAATCTACCGATCAAACGGTATCGAAATGGCAACCATCACCCTTTACGACTCAACTTCAACTATACATGTGCAGGGTAACGGTAAGGGTCGAAAACACCCTACCTACAATACTCCGTCAACATTCTTCGACTACTGAACTTCCACCTCGGACTCCTGAGCCAATCAAGCCTTCACTAGCGTCTGAACAACTACACCCTGAACCGGCACTTTTTCAAACTGCGTCTTCTGATGAACTCCCGTCTAATACTCAAGTGCTTATTAAACCCATATCTGATGCTGAACAGTTGCCTCCAGGATCTGCTCCAGCTGACCTTCTATCCGAGACTCTTGTGATTGTATCAACCGATCCTGCTGCTAAACATCTGCCCTTCGAGACTACACGGGTCGAAACCGCCTCTTCGGTTGAATCTCCATCCGAGTCTCCTGTGCTTTACACACCCGTACCAGCTGCTGAATATTTGCCCACTAGAATCGCTGCTGACCTTCCTTCCGAGCCTCTTATACTTGTAACACCCGAACCTGTTCCTGAGTCTGCACAACTTGAAACCAGTTCTTCAGATATACTTCCACACGTGATTCCTATGCTTACCACACTACCTGATGAAAATTGTCCCACAAGAACTGTTGCCGACCTTCCATCTGAGACCTTTATGCAAGCGACACCCGAACCTGCTGCTGAGCTTTTGCCTCCGGAGTCTATAACTACTGTTATTCATCCACCTGAAACTCCAGAGTCTGGATCTGTCTCTTCAAGTTCAACTAGGCCTTCACCTCTCGGCACTCCAGCTCCGTCCCATGAAGAAGTACAAGGCAAGTCGTCTCAATCACCTGCGAAAGAAGGGGTGGTTTATTATGTCAACAATTTGACAGATTTTCAGGTAAAAAACATTCAACTTGAAACTGAAAACAAAATGCTGAGAGAGTTTTTGTGCCAAGTTCAAAACGAGAACGCAAAACTACAAGCTCGTATTGTTGAAAGTGAATTAAAAGTTGACAATTTGGTGACAAAACTCCAAGAGATGCAACCTTTAGAGTTCGAGACCTTTTGCGACAAACAGCTAATCGCATCTCTTGAAGTTCAAGTGCAAAAACTCAAATGTAGGCCTTCTGTACAGTATGTAAACGCGGCTGTTCAGGCGTCACCTTCGAAAACTGAATCGTCAGCACATGTTACTCAGGTAGTTAACGCCCCGCTGAAAACTAGCAACATGTTTGACATTCTGTCGGTAGAAGAAACAACAGAACAGATCGCTGATGATCTTAATCACGAAGGTTGGAAATCTGTTCAACGTAAGAAGGACAAGAGTCAAAAAAGGAAATCACTCTCTATTTCTCCAACCAAAGGTAAATCTATGGGTAAGAAAGATGGGGTCAAGGGCAACTCGTCAACATGTATCCCCTAAAGTTGTTATTGTTGGCGGCAGTCTAATCAAGCGTATGGACAGACAGTGCCAAAGTGAAGGAGATGTTGTTCGACTGTGCTACCCTGGTTGTAGAATCGAACACGTCACCGAAAGAGTAGACAATATCCTGGCTGGGGAATGGGAAAACCCCATCGTTACAATCCACGTGGGTACTAACAATCTGGGTAAAGACAATACAAAAAATATTCTCAAGAAGTACAACAACATGATAGATACTTTTAAGGGGAAATGCCCAAAGTCGACTCTAATTGTGTCCGGGATTCTTGATAGAAAAGACAAATGGTATCTCAGAGAAAAAGCTAAGTCGGTAAATACCGAACTTGAAATGTTATGTAAGAGGAAAGGCGTTGATTTCTTAAATCACAATTTCCTCACCCACAGAGAGGGATGGCTTGCAAAAGATAGACTTCACCTAAACACGCGTGGAAATGCAATTCTTGGGAACGCACTCCGCACCGCTATACGCGGCGCTTTAAACGGGTAGATACGGGGGCTCCAAACAGCAACACAAACTTTGTCAAAAAAGCTGAAATAACCGCGGACAAAACGGGTGCTTCTGTTAATATACTTGGACTAAACGTTTGTGGTTTACATAAAAAATAAGATTTCGGCATTCTTGAAAATTACATCCATGAATTTGATATTATCTGTTAAGCGAGACTAAGACTGATGATATTGATACTGACCTTTTTCCTGGTTATCAGATATGTTGTAAGGTTAAAAAACGTAAAACTCATCCTCTGGGTGGGATTCACGGTATTTCTGTATTATACAAAAACCAGTATGCCAAGAGCTTAAATTTCATCAATGATCTTAGCTCTGATTGCGTTCAATGGGTCAAAGTCAACCAGAATGCTTTTGGGTTTGATTTTATTCTAGGGTCAACATATATTCCACATGAAACTTCAAAGTATTGTAATAGCACCATATTTGATGACTTAGAAGATGACATTGTTAATCTTAAAAGCCGATTTGACGGTGTTCCAATTTGCCTCATTGGCGATTTCAATTCAAGAACAGGGCTCCTCAATGATTTGATATCACTTGATGGGGATTTGCGCGACACCTCGGCAGTCAGTGATGCTATAGTTGACTCTAAAAATGATCTTACCTCCCTCGGCTTTTGTACGGATAGGCATAACTTAGACAAATGTACAAATAAGAATGGTCACAGCTTAATTGATCTTTGTAAATGTCTTGACATTCATATTATTAACGGGCGTTTTGGTGACGATATGAATCATGGTGAATTGACTTGTGATAACGCAAGCGTATTTATTTAATCTTTCTTTAGGCAGGGTAGCCCCTTCAATGCTAGTGCACTGGTTTCCAAGGAGGCCCTGCAGTAATTGATTACGCGATCGCTTTTCCGGATTTATTCCCGATGGTGAATAATTTCTATGTGGACACTTTTGACAAATTGCTGTCTGATAAACACAATCCAATTTGTTTTATCTCTGGTATGTTCTAAGGAGGCCGAAGTCTCAAACACAACAAATTCAACAAGTGAAAATATTAGTGATAAAGCATCTTCTGATTCTAGTAAGCGCATAGTTGTATCGAAGAACTGGGATAGGCTAACGTCAGAAAAGTACTCTCAAGCGTTTAAAGGCCCTGACATCGAAAGTCTTGCGTCATTTGTAGACAGTTTTGATTGTAAAATTGATCAGACTGGTATCGACAACTTGACGGATGCAATTTGTGAAGCTTATATCAAACCTGCTGATGATGTAGGCCTAGTTAGAACTCTAAAGGGTGGCAAAAATAAAGCTTCCGCAAGAAAGACAAGCTGCAAACCATGGTTCACTAAGGAATGTCGTATATTTCGATCGAAATACTTAAAACCTAAAAGAAAGTACAAGAGAACTAAATCTTCGATTGATAAAAAAGAGCTTCGTGAAAATGGTTTTTGTACAAAAGATTCATCAGAAAGGCCAAAAAGGTCTTTACAAGTAAATTTCATGGAAATCTTCGTAATCTAAAAACCAGCAACCCAAGAGAATACTGGAAAATACTCAATGACGCAACCAACAAGAGCGCGAAATCGGGAAACGTTGACACTTCATCTTTTTTAACCACTTCAGTAAATTAAATCAAAGTCATAATGCTTATGAAAGTGCACCTTCAGATACCAAGTTCGATCCGAGATCGATCAATCATAGCATCAACCAAGAAATTAATAAACTATCGACGAATCAGAAATTTGGGTTCAAATTAAGAAACTCGATTCTTTGACAAATGAACTTTTCAAAAACTGTCCTGATGAACTGATTACTATCACAGGCAAACTTTTCAATTTGATCCTCGAAACAGGTGTCGTTCCTAGTAATTGGACGAAAGGAATTATCAAACCTATCTTTAAGAACAAAGGCTCCCCTGATGATCCAGATAACTATAGAGGTATTACTTTGCTAAGTTGCCTAGGAAAACTGTTCACCTCAATATTAAACAAAAGGCTTTCTGATTATGTTGAAGTTACAGGAATCCTGGGTGAGGAGCAGGCCGGTTTTCGTGAAGGTTATTCAACCACTGATCACATCTTCACTCTCTATTCTATTATAGACCTTTACCTCTACAAGGGTAAGCGTGTGTACTGTGCATTCATAGACTATAACAAGGCATTTGATCTAATCGATAGAACATCTTTGTGGTTAAAACTGATCTCAAATGGTATCAATGGTAAAGTCATTACGGTCATCAATAACATGTATAATAGTGCGAAGTCATGTGTCGTGAATGGTAATGAAGAATCTAATTTCTTCAATTGTAACATGGGTGTAAGACAGGTAGAAAATTTATCTCCGCTTTTATTTGCAATGTTTTTAAACGATTTTGAGCTTTTCATTAGCAAGTACTTTAATGGTCTCGGTGATATATCTAAAGAAATAAGAACTTACTTAAGTAACGATGATGTTAAAGTGTTTTTAAGCTGTTCACACTTCTGTATGCGGATGACACAATTATTTGCCCGAGTGTTGAATATGACTTCACTTTTCCCTAGATGCTGTATTCGATTATTGTCGATCATGGCATCTCACTGTTAAAGTCTACTCAGAAGATTTTCGAAATATTCTTTTTTTTGTGTAATATGACAAATAGCACCTAGAAACTAAAGAATAAGTAACTAAAATTGCACAATTCCGAAATATGAGAAGAATCGGATGTTCGTTTTGAATGCAGTAAACTTTATGTGTAGTATTACGAACGTCCCATAGGATCTGTGTATAACAAAAATTTTGCCGGATCGCGGAATTTTAATAACAAAGTTGTGATTTTATATAGAAGGCATTCGATTAAGCTTAGCAATTTCACACAAACCAACCTGTGATTAGTATATGGACAAAGCATTATGTATATCCAAAATACACCGATTTTTTAAATTGAGGCGCCCTCCTCAGGAAAATCTCTGAGTCGGCCTTTATACCATCAAAACGGGGGTAAAGTGAAGAAGTGTCGTAAATTTAAATTTTGGGGATAATACACATAAACGGTTGCTGATCCAGATCTGGCTGGGGGCTAGTTAATTATAACAACAAGCTTAAGAAAACTATGAATAACATTGATCTGCTAGACGAGCGATGTCAGCTCATCATATCAAGCCAGAAAACTTGATCTCCCAATTGACATTCAAATTGAACTTTTTGATCATCTGTTCACCCATCCCGATTATACGGGTTGTGAAGTTGGGTAGTTGATGATATTTTTGTCATTTGAAAGCTTACAATTGACATTCTGTAAACAGGTTCTTGGACCTCAGATCCAACACCACCATTGTATGGTTTACGGTGTAATTAGATAGAAGTGGAATCGTACTATTATTGACAAAGGAATTAGGATGTACTGGTCTAGCTGGTCAAAAGTCAAACAGTAGCCGCTCTAACTCATCTACAGACTATTACGCTCCTCTTACGACAAAGGAGTCTACCATTCTCCATGGTTGAAGAAAATTAAATCTATTCTTGATAATGTGGTCCTATCCTACCTTTGGAATTCCGACCTGGAGCTGGTAAACATTTCATGGCTAAAGAAAACTTTAAAAGAAAAATTTGAGGATATCTTTAGACAAAATTGGAATGCAGAGGTGAATGTTAACAGTACTTGTACCAATTACAGAATTTTCAAATCAAATTTTCATTTTGAAAATTATCTTGTCATTCTCAATCAGAGTGATTGGGCTGTGTAAATTTAGATGTGGCAATAGTAAACTCCTATCAACACGGGACGCTATCGAGGTATTGCAAGGCAGAACAGAGTGTGCTCAGAATGTACAAACCATCAGCTTGGGGATGAATTCCACTACCTTTTCGAATGCCCCTCTTTTGCGGATGAAAGGAAACGGTACTTGAAGACTTGCTACAGAATCCTTCCAAATACTCTTAAAATGAGTGCCCTCATGGATGTTCAAAAAGTAGGGGAATTATCCAGCCTTGCAAAATTTTGTCGCTGTATTATGAAAAGGTTTGAGTTGATATTTTGTTAAAATTTTATGTTTTCTGTAAGTTATAATAATTAATACTTTAGTTATAACATTTCTCTTATACCAACTGTATTGGTCGCACAGAGATTGAATAAACTTGTATAAACTTGTATAAACTTGCTATGGATGGAACACCGCGTACTACGCGCGCGTGCGCTGAAACACACTATTTCGTCATCTCGCATAGATACAGAAATCTGTGTCATCTCGCGGTATGACGTAACATGGCAGTGATGATGCGTTATACGTACGCGCACCGGAGGCTCTGACTGTACGCGTGCCAAGGGTGCACATTACAAAATGGCTGCCTATTGAAACACGTGCTTTATGTGGGTTGCCTTTCCAGAGCATGAACTTTACAGAGAGAATTTTGTCTTACCTCCAATGACCTAAGCCATGAATGCAAGAAGAGCAAAGGCTATATTATATCTCTACCCAACATAATCGTCTCCTCAAATCTTGGCACTTCACTGGGATTGTTGATTTAAACACAAGAATAAATCGGTTGGTCTGGGAGTAAACCCGTAATTTTTAGGGCTTACAAAACGAGGGCTTTGCTGAGACACCCGTTTCCCTCCCTTGTATTTCCCATTCCTTAACGATGGAGAATTAACGTTGCATGGTTGAGCGAGGTCTCAGAAGACATAGAAGAGACGTGTTTGCTTCAGACGGACTTATTTCCGCCGCAGGCAGGCGCCAAGCTTGTGCAATGCACGTTAGGCCTAGCCTAGGCAACCACTCCCTGCGAGCCGGACTAGGCCTAGCTAGGCTAAATGCGTTATCAACGGGGGTTATCACAGAAATCCATTACACTGCTTACAGAAGAGTGCAGTTGAAACAACCGATTAATTTTCCTGTAGTAACATAGAAGCTTTACTTTAAATACATCCAAAAGAAAAACATGCGTTAACCCACTTGCCGTCGACCGGGCTGTCTGTCGTCAACGCCACCTTGCCTGGCCTTCTGCATTGTCCAGCGGATCTCAGTTTGTGAGACGCAAAATCCGTCTATTTTTTCCACAAAACAAGAATTTTGAGAAAACCAACAAACGATGTACATTTCTTTAAAATGATATCGATTCAATGCAACAGGTAACATCCCTGTAAGATCCAGGAAAATCAATATATTCCATAAATACCATAGCGCGCGTTTCAACACTGGCTGTTTCTGCATGCTTTGCGCTCTTCTGCTGCGATTGTTTACAAATGTTGGCCTATGGGATGGAACACCGCGTACTACGCGCAGCGTGCGCTGAAAACACAACATTTCGTCATCTTCGCTGTAGACGTAACATGACAGTGATGATGCGACATACGCACGCGTACGAGGCTCTGACCTTACGCGTGCAGGGGGCAGCATATTACAAATACAAACATGGTTAGAGGGAAATAGGGCCCATTATATAAAACACATAAAATATTCTGTCATTTTATTTGGTGGATACTGTATCATTGACATAAATATTTTGAGACTAGTTCCCCCCAAATATTTCACAGGAGGGGAAAAAAAAGTTCCCATAAACGCTCACTATTTCCCCCATCACGGGAAATATTCATTGGTTAGGGAACTTTTTTCCCTGCATTGGTATCGTGACTTTTACTTGAGTTGCGGTGGCAGCTGATCTCGACGAGACATGGCAAGTTTTCAATGACAGAAATATTTTTATATGTTTAATATGGTCGATAAAACAATATGACTGCTCTAATATTCGTGAAATGGTGCAAAATCCCTCACCTCGGTGACTGGAGACCATGCCTACTATTTTCCCTCGACGTTCGGTCTCGGGGAAAAATAGTAAGGCTCACGGTCTCCAGTCACCCGGTAGTATATTTTGCACCATTTCCCTCCATGATCAGTCAATATTTGTATACTATTTTTCCCCGGGGTACTGGCTACGGGCCTATATCACCAACCCGAAGGGTGAGGGGTGATAGGCCCGTAGCCGGGAAGGGAAATAGTGTTCCCTATTTCCCGATTATAACCATGTAGTTATTTGTTTTATTACACTCACTGTGACTCTGGGGACGAGGTTGTAGGGAAACAGTTCAATCTATTTCCCTAGGGAAATAGCCCGCGCAATAGGAATCAGCCAATGAAATAGCGTGATTATGTCATAATATTCAAAATGGTCCTGCCTATTGAAACAACGTGGTGCTTTAATGTGGGCTTGCCCCTGCCTTTCCTAGAGCAGGTGCAATTTACAGGATACAGAATTTTGAATTCACGGTCTATAAAATGTCTTTTTTGAACTAGATCGTACAATGTCAGAGTTTTTGCCAATTAATTTGAAACTTACGACCGTGATTTTTTTTTCCTAACTCGCCATGTACCCTGCACAGAAGCGGGATTTCACACGCGGATTCACACAAACGGTTACACGGTTTCTCATCCATTTTGTTCTTATAAGTTAAATATGAGAGATGCGCACTTGAATGATACCCAAAAGCAATATCTCTAGGATAAACTTCGCCACAAAACTAACACAATCACCTCAAATTCTAGGTTTATAATACTCTTGGCGGGTTTTGCACTTCCATGGCGATGGATTTTGTCTGTGTTTCCCACCTAATATTTAGGGTCTCTCATATACTTTTTATAGACAATCCACGTTCCTATCATGGGCTCGATCTCTAGTAACCTTGCTTTACACAAACGAGTAGTTCGCACATCAATGTTTTGCCCAAACCCGCTTCTGTAATATAATCAAATTGATTAAACTTTAACTTAGTATTTTACATATTTTAGCATTTTCCTGAGCGCAGTAATTTCGCTACTAACATGTTCGCGCGAAACTGGGATATACACGTGTTTCTTAATCCGCCAGTAAAGAGCAAAAGCATTTTACATCAACCCTGTTTTTCTTTCCGGAATATCTATACGCAATTCCAAATATCGTAGAGTTCCAATTTTTTAATGGAAAATATGCTCAAATAGTATCATACACAGGTTTTACCTCTCGAAGTAGGGACCTATTGCTGTGATAAATTTGCCGACGTGTTCTCCCATTTTCCTTCCTTTCTCCAAAAGTGTAATAGGCGGTGTACAACCTTAAATTTGGATAACCTGTCCGCCAGTTAAAATGCACAAGTTTTAGGTCCCTTTTTTAAAGATGGAATTTAGAGTCAATAAATCAAATTCAAACTAATATAGTATATCAGAAAAAGAATAAAATTAAAGTGCTCACGTATCAAAGCAACAACCAAACAGATATTTCTAAAAGTTATCAACAAAAATAAAATTTAAAAATGCACCTTATCATCAAAGGCAAACCAACAACAAAAGGTGTGCTAAATGGAAAAATGATAAATTTTCAGCCCACCAACTGTAGAAAAACAACAAAACACAACCCACATCTAATATTAACAATAAATGAATATCGATCAATGGGAAAAAATTAAACACAACATCTCAAAAAAAAGGCCACTGAAAAAACGCAAACAAACAAAAACAAAACACAAACAAAACAAAAACAAAACTGACAGGGAACATATATGGACTGTAAAGCTGGTTTGTTTCAAAGGTGTTTTGAATATCAAATGAATCCATCGCAATGTTAACAAAACCATGCCTATTAATATAAGCTATCTTCCGTAGATAGCATCCAAACCCGGGGTAATCCTGTTGGAACGAATACGCCCGGCCTGCAATTTTACCCAAAAAATGCAACTTAAGTTTATAAACTGTTTTGACCACTGTATGAAGCACCAAAAAGTCCAATAAAATTTTTAAATAATATCAAACAATAAATTACAAAATATATATTCTGGGTCTCTTATATACCTTCAACATTAGAGGCCTATAATTTTGGTCTTTGTGTGGGTTGCCGTATATTTTGAAACCAAAACGCATTTTAAAATATTTCATTTTTGTCTAACTAAAAATCTTTGAAAACTATATTTGTCTTTTCTGCAAAACTCTCGAAGGGCGCTTTTTATATTAGGTTCTTCAAGCTTTAAGGTTCTACAAAGAACCATCTCTGTTGATTGAAAAACCCTTTTAGTTTATAAAAGCCCAGCGAACTTCGCGGGGTTCCTTTAATTCAGAAATGGTATTTCCTGTAGCCCAATACATTGTTCTATTTTAGCGAACCTTTAACCTTTCGTAAATAACTCTCAATAAAGAACCCATCAAAATCAAATGGGATTAGAAGTTCTTTTCAAAAACGAAGAAAAAGTTTTACTAGCGCTTAAATTATTTTAAAACCAAAAAAGGGGGAGGGAACAAAAAACAAGTTTTTTTTTTTCAAAATCACGATTTTACGATTCGGACGCCCAAAAAGATGTTCCAATCCTCCAGGTCTATTAATTTTTAAAGATTCTATATGAACCTTAGTGCTACAAAACCGGTTACATACGGAACAAAAAGGTTCTGAGTTGAGTCTTTTATAAGAACACATTGTTTTTGAGCTTGACTTTACCTCCAAGTACCCTAGCACAGAATGCAAGAATAGCAGAAGGCTATATTTATATCTCATAACCAACCATCAGCGTCTCCTCACTCGTTGCACATCACTTGCATTTTTGATTTATCACACAAGAATAATCGGTTGTCCGGAGCAAAACCCGTTTTTTTGTAGCTTAAAACGAGGCTTGCTGGAGACAACCGGTTTCCCCTTGATTCAATGTCCTTAACGATGGATTTCACGTTTTTTTGGCATGTTGAGTGAAGGCTCTCAAAGACCATAGAATAGACGTGTTGGCCTTCAGGACACTTTATATTCCGCCGCAGGCGGTGCCATGCTTGAGCATGCAAACGTAGCCTAGCCTAGGCAAGCCCAAATCCTGGCGAGCCGGACTATGATAGGCTAGGCTAGGCTAATGCGTTATCACCGGGGTTTCCAGAAATCATTACGCTGTCTTACAGAATAGGTGCAGTTGAAACAAACCGATGAATTTCCTTTAGTAACATAGAAGCTCACTTTTATACATCGAAAAGAAAGCATGCCGTTAACAACAACAACCACTGCCGTCCGTCCGGGCTGTCGTCAACGACCACTTTGCCCTTGGCCTTCTGCATTTAAAGCGGAAATCTCATTTTTGTGCACGCAAAAATCCGTCTATTTTGTCCACAAAACAAGAAATTTGTGATGACCACGAACGTGTACATTTTCTTTTATACTGATAATCGATGCAATGCAACCAGGTAACATCAATGTAAGAGATCCAGAAATCAATATAATTTTATTCCATAATCTCCAGATTCGTTTTCAAAAACACGTGCTGTTCCTGCCATGATTTGCGCTCTTCCTGTCTGCGATGTTTACAAATGTTGCCTAATGGATGGAACCAACACTGCTACTACGTACGCGCGCGTGCGCTGAAAACACCTATTTCGTCACTCGCGGTATGACTACATGGCAGTGATATGCGAGATACGCACGCCACGGAGGCTCGGACTTTACGCGTTCTAAGGGGCAAGTATCAGATCCTCAATTGTTAGAGGATGGGCACAACTATTTTCCCGAGGTACGCTACGGGCCTATCACAACCCCTAACCCCAAGGGTGAGTGGTGATAGGCCCGAGCCAGTACCAAGGGAAACTAGTTGCCCTATTTCTCGATATAACATGTATATTTGATTTATTACACTCAGGTGACTCTGGGGACGAGGTTGTAGGGAAACCGTTCATCTATTTCCCTAGGGAATAGTTCGCGTAATAGGAATCAGCCAATAAATAGTCATGATTATGTCATGAATATTCATGAGGGTAATACTAACAAAATGGTCTGCCTATTGAAACACGTGCTTTAAGTGGGCTTGCCCCTTCCTTTCCAGAGTCAGGGAAATTTACAGTAGAGAATTTTGAATTCATGTCTTTCAATATCTTCTTTTGAACCTAGATCGCCAATGTAATGTTTTTTTTGCAAATTAAAATTTGAATTTACACCGTGTTTTTTTTTTCTAACGCCGGAGCCCCTGCACAGAATCGGGATTTCACGCGGATTCACATAATGTCGCCGTATCACACACACACAACCGCTTAACGGTTTTCTCATCCATTTATTATTATAGTTAAATAGGAAATAATGCGCACTGTAAATGATCCAAAAGCATATCCTCTATGATAAACATTTCGCCACAAAACTACACCAATCACGCTCAAAATTCTAGGTTTTATAAGAACTATACAGCCGTTGTTGCACTTTCCAATGGCGAGGGATTTGTAATGTGTCCCCTCTATTTAGGGTCTCTCATAGACTTTTGTATAGACAAATCCACGTTCTAATCCCTGGGCTCGATCTCGGAAACCTTGCGTTACAACAAAACGATAGTTGCACAGTATGTTTGCAAAACACGCTTCGTAATATATCAATTTGATTATAACTTTTTACCGTTAATATTTTACATATTTTGCAATTTCTCGGAGCGCAGTAATTTCGATACTAACATATTCGCGCGAAACTGGGATATGCACGTTCTTATTAATCCGCCAGTACGAGCAAAATAAGTTTAAATCAACCCTTTTTTTGTCCTTTCCGTAATATCTTCGCATTCCAAATA
>JAMKCH010016041.1:0-60778 GCA_023653785.1 Ophioderma brevispina
TTTGCTAGACAACAGCACAATTGTCTCAAATTCTGAGTTTTCCTTCCATAAACTACTTAATAAAAGTCAGCATCATTTTCTTTGCATGGACTGATGTTGATTTTTCAGAACCACTAGTTTCAGCATTTGTTATCTGCTCGAAGAGTGGTTATACATACGTAATACTGTAAAACAATTTAATTTCACGGCAACTTAATTTAGCGAATTAGCAAATCATCATATTTTTGCAGCAATTTAATTTCACTAATTTGAATCAACCTGCTAGGTTAGACTATAGTAATTCATCTTTATTGGCGGCAATTTAATTTAGCGATTTGGAGGTCTTAGCGAAATTAGCGAAATTAAATTGCTAGGGAAATTTACTTGTTTTACAGTAGTATGTAATTTTCTGAGTCCAAACAACCTGTGTTTTTCTTGTGGTATATGAAAACATGCCTTCAGTAGTACATGTTTCTAATTTGTCTTTTTTTTTCAATCTGATTCAGTATATGAATATGCTAAGCAACATTCATGTTTTGCTGTTCTGTAGACCACTGTAGAAACAAAGAAGTTGGGAGAATAACACAAAATTGCCCATTTTGAGAAATTAAATCATTCAAAGCATATTTATTATCAGGGTGGCCCTGTGTGTGCGTGCACATGCGCACACGTGCATGCACACACACATGCATGTGTGTGCGTATGCACACACATACATGCACACACACACGTGCATGCATGTGTGTTTATGCTTGTGTGTATGTGTGTGTGAGGGTTATTGGATATACTAACAGAATCGTGGCAGAAGGAACTGGAAACTAAATAAGAATGGTGCATCATTGCCATAAAAGGCCCAAGAGGGTAAAAGCCATGGTTTTCTCCTCTTGTACATAAGTTCTTCCTGTACATCTTGATCTTCTAGGAAAAGGATTTCTATTTGCTCTTTAAAAAGAAGTGATAAAAGTAGCACTACCAAGAAGATTGTTTCATTGTTTTGTATCTTTTTATCTCTTTCTTTTGTTTACCAGTTTTACTGATTACATGCACACATTGGTAGAACTCTTCCCAAATTAGTTGTGATTTTGGAGGGAAAAAAAATACTAGGGAGTCAATTGTCAATGATTGGCATGCAGTATTGACTGCATCGACTCCAAAAACGAGTAACGTTTTAAGCAGTCAAAACAAATATGCAATGTTATACCTCTAAATTATCAGGAGAGAGCACCCACCCAGACAGATTTTTTTAATTTCACTTAAAAGACCGCAGAGATTCGGGGGAAATAATTTTCCAGAAACCCCTGCTGCCTTTCATTCAGCAAAATGAAAACGAATGTATTTGCAAACATCGCTCCGTGTTAATGTCAGATCAAGATTGCGAGCTGACTCTTTAATCTAGAAACGATTGCAACTGCTACTACTGCTGCTTCTGCACTTTCATCTATATCAGCTGTAACGTCACAGTTATAGATTGGAAGATGATTGGCAAAAGATTCTTGTTGAATCAAAATGCAACATGAACTACGCATTGCCGGGGGGTTATACTCTGTATGAATGGGGGTATCAAGAATGTGCCACCTTCACAAGCGTCAATTCTAGGCTTGCTGTTTCTTCTTTCTTTTGGAGAAGGTATGACCTGGTGGTATTTTAGTCCCAATTTTTATGAGTTTGAATTGAAAATCTGCCAATTTGCATCTCCGTCAATTTGCTAGTTGTAAAGGCGTAATATGTAGTGCACATGTTTAGACTAGTTCATGATGTTCCTGTTCGTTTAGCTATATGGCCTCAAATATCAGTTTTCTTTGTGTGTACCGTGGCAAATGTGAGTTGATATGTGTGGTATTATTTGCCTCGTTTTGTTGACTTGAAAGTGTGTGCTGGTAAAAGCTGTGTGGATCTGTTCTGCATGGGCTGATTTCTCCCTTTTCCCACTTTACCTTACTGAGTCAAATCACTACTACACTTGAAACACTTCAGACTTTAGCAATTGAGCAGACCCTAGGCATATTTTTAAAAAAAATACTTTCTGAATCTAGTATGGTTGTAACTTTTAACCAACGTGTTATGGAAGGTATTGTAATGGTCTTTTATCATCATTTGGCTCATCCTTGTTGCATTAGATTACACAAAATAGACCAAGGCTTAAGGTAAGAGCCAGGATTAGCATTATGGGTAACCCAAGTTACAAAAAGCGAGACTTGGGCAGGTCTCGAGACTTGCAATATAGGGTATCAAATTCAACCTTTGTCTCTGTCAGTCTCACATAGGGTATCAGATTTGACTTTTCAGTCTCTGAAAAGGCATCATATTAGCTGGACTGTGTTTAAATGATGATTTTGATGTTTATATCATGCTCAAAACTGAGCAGTTAGTCCATAAAAACAATAAACTGTAAAATCCTAGGCTAAATTCCTAATGGTAATACCACCCCGCCCCAAAATCTTGGATAATGTGTCCATTTGAACACGTCTGGTCTCAGATGGGGTATATCCATTTCAATGATTTAGTTTGGATAGGATACCTTATCCATTTGTTTCGGTCTGTATAGGGTCACCACCGGAACCCTTGTAACTCTGGTGGTTAAACAGGCTCATGTACAGTTTACCCCCCACCCTCCCCCCGGCATTAGGGTTAGTGTAACGGTAAAGGTGAGCATAGAGTTGGTGGCAAGAAGAGTTAATTTTGTGCAAATTTATTTTGAGTATCCTGTTACATGAAAGGATTACACCTTTTGTGTCGCCTGCCCTAAGGCAGAGGAGAAGACAAATAGGGATCACTTTCCACTGTAGTTGTCTGTGGTGAGTTGTCTGTCTGTTGTTGCTGTTGATGTCTGTTGTGAAAAGGGTTAACAGTGCCTGTAATATCCTCATACTTTGCATGGATTTAAACCAAACTTGGGTAACAGGTGCAACATGGCATCCCGCACTTTTTGATGAGGTCAAGGTCAATGTCAGCGTACAAGGTCAAAAATGTCAGGTCACGTTAATGTTAGGTCCAGTTGTAAAATAGGCTGAAAATGTAAAATGACCTAATTTGAAACGTGAAGTTTCAATTGGAACAAACTTGAATCATAGGTGAACTGGATCTCTCATTTGTTGACGAGGTCGAAGGTCGCAGTACCAAGGTCAAAGGTCAGTTAGGGTCAGTTGTAAAATAGGCGAAAATGTTAAAATTGACCTCATTTGACAAAAAAAAAAAAGTTGAAGTTCAATTGGAACCAAACTTGAATCATAGGGGCACACATGGGATCCTCATTGGTGATGAGTTCAAGGTCACATATCAAGTCACAAGGTCATGTTCGGCCTATCATTCACAAACCACGGTGGCAGGCGACAACAAGCGATCCGCGGACGAGGTATTTTATATATAACAAACATAACAACATTATTATTTTGCTTTTTCCAGAGAATTCAAAGGAGGGTGGCAAAAATTGGTTATAGTAATGGGTTGCTTTTTGAAAAATGATTTAAAATTTGTCTAGAAACTAGTACAATTTCCTTAATTTGAAGCAAAAAATGGTTTATAAAATGGGTATTAACTTCCAGACTACTGTGTGGCAAGTACTAGCAAACCAAACTTGAGGAAACTCCCCCCCCCCCCCGGTTCATTAGCACCAAGACAAAAAGTTGCTTTTTGAAAATTTCAAGGTTTTTTTTTAAAAATGTTATGAAAGAAACGTTGCTTGCAAGCTGTCATCTTTCGCATTTATAGTCTCTGTATCCCGTAACACATAGCTCAAAGAATAATAAAGATTAGCATTTTTATTAGTCAAAGGTCATCAACTTATTCTGTTCAATTGTTCAGCGATAACCCCAAAATCGAACAGGTTGCTACAAGACCTTCAAATACCTTCAAATTTTATTTTTGTAATTTTCTTATATGATTGTGACTTTTCATACAAAAAACATATTGTTTATATTTACAGGGAATATTGATAAAGTTATAAGTATATGAATCACGTCAATAGCTAAATGTCTATAAAAAATAATAGTGCTGGGTGAGTTCATTATCTCGTGGGAGTGAGTAGTATTTTTTAGATAGAGAAAAGGAAATAAAAAAGTGTTGAGAGTCAATATAAATAGATTGTATGGTAGCCAGAAGGGGTGCTGCGAGCATAGCGTGGATTGTTATGTAATTGCAGATTTGATTATTCGAGGCCTGCATTGTAATTTTGCTTTACCAGCAATCAGCAGAACAATTTCTATTGAAAATTTGCTTGATGCAAATTTCTCTCGCTCTCTCTTTCTCTTATCTTTTATCTAAAAGCGGGAAGGAAAAAAAATATGTTACACACAAAACGATCTAAGTCAGGTGCGGTTTGGTTGTAATTCTTCGCAGAGATCAATCATCACGGCTGTATATAACCAAATAATTCTCGAAATTGAACAATGTGCATAAACGCCTTGAGAGATGACTGCAGCAATTACGCTGTGTTGTTTTACACAGACACTTTTTCCATTAATAAATTTGCAATTCCTTTTTGTGTTGTTTATTTTAAAGAACGGAGAATCAAATCAGGTGGAAATTACACACTTCAAAAGAAATGATTGCAGTTTCTGCTCAAGTAATGCCCGAAATTGGCATTTAATTGTAGAGAAGTAGAACAGAAAAAGTTGATTTTACAATTTGCTGGAGAGCAAAGTATAAAAATAGAATTATCATCATCATATTATTTAAAGACAGTGCTAAGTCCATTTGAAATTGCATTGGAAATTCACCATGTGTGTGTTACCGTATGTAATTGGGGGTCTCCTTTTATCGGCAGATATCCTTCGCTTCAATACTAATTTAATATCCATATTGATTTCTAACCTCTCGTAAAATTCAATCGCACTCCAAAATAACGTGATCCGGTCTTGCCCAAAATCAGTTCAGCCATTACAAATTAGAATATATGTTACATCCCAAAATAGGTCGGAAAAGAAACTGAAAACCGACTGTGACACATTAATTTTCTTCGCGCATCGGCGACGTGTCTTGCCGTCATGAATTATAGCTTGAATTTTAAGATACGATTACGAGATGACACGTTTGCATCTTTGTTTTCTATTGGTGGTTGTGAATAGCATCAATAATCCCGTCAGCCAATCAAGACATGACTCATGTAAGGAGCATATTCATATTTTCAATATTTTCTTTTTTTCCATCCCGTATCAAATTTTCTGACTGTTTCACACAAATATGCTTCGACCTAAGCTTAGGGCTCTGAGTTAGAGCAGAGAGTTATTAGGCTACCACAAATATACTGCACCCGCTGGCTCATCAAAATCCTGTCAACCACGGGCTTCCAAGCCTCTAACAGTATCTTCTTAGTTTCTAACACCTAACATGAGGAGAACGGCACAGAAACACAGCCCTCTTCAGACTCCTCTTACGCTGGTTAATTTTTGTTACAAGATGTTAATGTCTGCTCTCAAGAGGTTTTCAGGCTGTAACATTTATGCATAAAACCATTATACTTTTCAAAGCAGCCTCTTGTTAATCAAATAATGGCCATATATCAAGAATAGCCTTATTAGAGTGGCAAAACATAATGTATAGATTTGCTTACTTACTCTAGCAATGGGCAAGAAATGTTTACAAATTTTGCCACTGATCATCAATTTGTACCAAAATATCCAATGTCCCCCCCAAGAGTGTTTAAATGTAAGTACATATAGCCAGTCATGGCTTTGGTCCTGCTCATTAGTGTGTTTCACTTTAGACCAATTTTCTGGTAGAGGGATTAAATAACATCATTGGAAAAAGTTGCCTGGTATTTTCCTGCTTATGTTGGCAAAAGTTGTTACCAGCATTTTATCCTTCTTTCGGAAGGATAACAAGAGAAATTTTCCTTTTAACTCCGATTAGAAAACACACAATGTTCAGGTCAGAGTATGCTTACCGGGGAGAGAGGAAAATGAAGGCAATGTATAGGTGTTTTCAATTTCTACTTCTGGTGATTTTACTGATATTTTTCCATAATTAATGTTTGTTCCCTGTTTACAATCAGTTTGTTATGGAGAAGTACAAACACCTCCAGATTCATTGTATAACAGATGGCAACAAACATGCTGATTGCAGTATGAGAAGAAATGATATTCAATAAATTTTGGATGGGTAGAAACCAAACCAAAATAAATTGGCCTATAAAAAGATAGCAGCACAATTAATTTAGTGAGATCACAACCCACACTGCTTCTGGTTACCGGTGCCTATGACCAAGCTGGAAAAATCATGGCCCATGGGGGTGGGGAGGGGGGTTCAATTTGTGGATTTCAGATGGTTAGTACCCAGTGAGGTTCCCATTTCATCAAATTATTCTCCACGATGGAAAGGCTATTTGTATTATTCATTCATAAATTTCGATGTTGAAGGTGAATTGTTACGATAGGCTTTGGGACCCCGATTTACCTGGAAAGTAGTATCGATTTTGATATCAGATGAAAGGCTGTATTTTTCTCATGTCGTCCTAAAAAATTTGAGCTTTCAAATCCATTCTGTCCTCAAGCTAAAAGCAAAAATCACTGTTTTTATGGTTAAACATCCAATATTAGCACAGCTATGAATAGGGCTTTGCGAGATTGCCAATACGCATAATTTCTTATACCATCAAAACCGCAAGTTTGTTTCCCACTGGTACTTTGATGGGAGTGTGTGCAGGTGTGCCAGGCTCCTCATTCTCATCTATATATGAATGTATCTTCACTGTTCTCCAGTGGGATTTGAACCAGGGACACTTTGCAATAGAGGAAAAACACCTCAAGAACTAGACCATGTCCTCTTGCTGTGAATTAGAAGTAGCATGTTTTATCTTAGTGAAAGACACTCACATACACACACATATTCACCACCCCTCCAAAAAAATATTTGTTACAAACACTCTCATTGTCACCACAAAATGACCTCTTATCAAATGTCATTTTCTCGGCTATATATATGTTATTTCAAAACTGGATTTTTTGGCAAGATCAGGACCATACCTCCTCACCCAAAATGAAAAAGTCATATGATGAAGACTGATTTTTTTAGCTACAGAGCATTAGAGATTTGCATGTTTCAACATGCCCACACCTACATACTTTGAAATTGTACTAGAAGTTAGAATTGCACATTCCCCAAAAGTCTCAGAAATTATACAAAAATGGCACAGACAAAATCTTTTACCACTCAAATGGTTTGTTACTAGTCCAAACATTACGATTAATTTCAAATTTCATTTAAAGACCCAACTTATCAACATTTTATGACTCCTCATTTAAAGAAAGACTCACATTTTGGACGCCAACACCGTTATGGCTCTGACGTCGTTTATTTAATGGTGTAGTTCCATTAGATGCTGCTGAAAATTCCCAGGTAGCTAATGACATTAACAACTTTTAATTTTGCCTATGGATCATTAATTTTTTAGTGTATAGTTTCTACTTGACCCAAAGGAACCAGACATGGCTATCTTGCCAATCTCTGCCTTTACAGCCTGGCCAGTCACTCAGTCAGAAGCCAGCAGTAATAGGATGAATGCAATCAGGTTTTTAACCCACACTGTAGAAATAAGATGTCAAGAAACGATAGATACATATCAATGTGTCTGTTTGACAGAAGATTGTACCATGTGTTTGTCTGGGCCAGAAATGACTGAAAATGTGTTTATCTGGTGAAATATGGTAATAATTTAAACGTGTTGACTCTACAGAATGATTGGGATTTTAAGATATCATGTAAACATACCGATAACAATGATACTTTTAAAGCGGCACTGGCACATTTTCACAAACTTGTCTTCAAATTGCGCACAAGGGATATCTATGCCATTGAAAAATAAGAGATGATTTTAACCCATAAAAATAACATACCCAAAACAGATATGGACATTAAACGACGCTAAAGGGCATCCAGGTAATTGTAGGCTAGGTCACAAACGTCAAACAGGTGCTGCTGCTGGGAATCAACTCTGTGGCATGTGTTTTCTTGTGTTGAATGCCATTTCCGATGTCTCTGAATAAATGTCACGTATCCTTATTATAAATTGTTCTATTTTTCAAATAGCCAGTGTCTCTTTAACACTTATTCTAGGATTAGCCCAAAGGTAGGAGTAAAAAACAAAAACAAACAACTAATAAAAATCCACGAGAGGGTGAGATGATTTATAGGACCAGAGGATGTACCTTTTCCGAAATTTCCAGATTTTTTGGCCATAAATAAAAAAAATTCCGGAAATGTAAAAAAAAAAAATTTTTTAATTATTTTTTTTTTTCAATTCTTAGATCAAATGTGAATGATAAAGGTAGAACTGCTTCACACCAATTTATAAGTACCATTTTTTGGAGAAGGGGGTCTTGTAACCTTAAAATCGCATAAAAATATGTTTCCCCGGAGCTTCACCGGATGCCACACTAAAATTTTGACCTTGCCGTCGTTTCAAATTTTGGATTTTCATTAAATGGGACAAATCCTCTGTTACCTCTCTGAGAGGATACAGAGGACTTTGCAAATTGGAGGATTAAAAAAAAAACAGCAGCCAAGCATTTAAATTTATGCTGTTTGTCTTTCTGTATAAAAGGTTATTTGAAAAAGGTTACCTTCCACTATGCTAAATTTCCATGTTTCATTTAGAATAAATACATACATTTATGCCACAGCTGAGCAAGGCATTAGTGGTGGTTATCTACACGGAAATGCAGATGGATTGGCGCCAAGATAGTGATTTGCCTGCCGCTGGAAGCTAATGCCCGATTCTGGTTTGATGCGATAGATTCAGGGAGAGTGTATCTGTTTGAAAGACTGAACAATGGTTACATTGACCTTTTATGGTTGACCAAGTAGAATTTTTGGATTTTTAAATTGGATTGTATGCATTATAGGCTCTCTTAGCAAAATAATTGTTTTGTTTTTAGTTGTGTTCTGTAGTGTGGCTTGGCGTGGCATGGCGTGGCGTGGCATGGTTTAGTATGGCGGGGTATGATGGGCTGGTGTTGGGGCTAGCCAGACAAATCAGAAAATGGCCAGCCATGATTGTGTTTTCATTTCAAAGAAAAATCCTCTGAAAAATACCATTTAGATCTCATACAAAATTGAGTTGTGGTATTCTGTGGTGTGGCATGGTGTGGTTTGGTCCTGGGGCTTTGGTATGGCGGGCTGGTGTTGGGGCTAGCCAGACAAATCAGAAAATGGCCAGCCATGATTGTGTTTTCATTTCAAAGAAAAATCTTCTGAAAATTACTGTTTAGATCTCATAAAAATTGAAACAAAAATGCCCAAAGCCACACTTGCTGTCAGTCAAGTTTAAGAATGTCACAAAGATGTCACATAACAGTTGTGAACAAGCCAAGACCAAACTGTTTAAACAAATTGTTTAATTACAATTTAGAATGCCAAGCTGCTAAAAGGGGAAAATCTGGAGTTTAAAACAATAAAAAAGGTTTGTGGTATACTTTTTTTTTATACGGCAAAAAACTTGTTTGTCAATTTTGAAAATTAGAGTCGTTCAGGCAAGGAAAACCAAACTGTTTTAAAACAAATTGTTTAATTACAATTTCAAAGGAATGTAAAGCTGCTAAAAGGGGGCAAATCTGGAATTAAAAACATTAAGGTTGGTATACTTCTATAGAGTAAAAACCTTGATTGTCAATTTTGAAAATTGGGGTCAGTCAGATCAGAGGAGGAAAACCAAAAACTTTTTTCTTGGCCTGAAGAGAAGCACTAATATTATTTTGGGAGCTTGTCCAGCAGCTTGTCAACAGATATTGTCAGCAATTTGACAGCTGCTTGTCAAAACATTTTTGAATCATACACCAAACCATGAATGTCCCCCATTACTAGAAGCCCCGAGTTCCAGACAACATCAGGATTCCATCATTGCATACTTTGATAACTGCATTATGCATTGCATGGACTTCTGACCCAGTGTCTGGCTGGCTAAGAACTGAGCTGAGCTCATGCTTCTTACTAGATATGAAATGCCAAACAGCCCATTGGGATGTATATACCAATTATTACAGTAATCATCAGTCATTACTGGGTTGCCTTAAGCCTACGTTGCCTTACAAAGGCAAAATCATCCTATCTTTAGCACACTTGGTTGTAGAGTGTTACAGGCGTTTAAAGAGTTGACACAACCAATTGGTTGATATTGCCATTTATTTCTTAATTCATTGAACCCTGCCAGGCGATTATGATTTGAAAATGGCAAGATTTTTTCTTCAAAATTACTTCAAATTGTGCACTTTCATGAAATTAATTCTGCATGCCATCAAATGATTTCAAACAACTTTGTCTTGGTCCTCTGGTTTTGGCGCCTTCGCAAATGACCTATGGCATTGTGTAAGCCATTTTAAAAAGCCACTGACGGGTGTATGATACTTTATGCAGAATCTACCAAGGGTGTAGAGTTAATCTTTAACTAAAACTGTTATTTTTTAAGAGGAGCTATCAATTTGAAGAGAAACTGCTTTGGAGGAGATCAAGATCACTTTGGATGAATTTGCTGTCATTGAAAAATAGGCCAAATTCTGGATTGAGTAAGATGAGTGGCAAATGTTACCACACTGCTTTTTTTTCTTCCTTGCATGAATACAGCACCTTATGTTTTTTTTTTCATGCTTCAGTAAATATCAAGGTTGGAAAATCTTATTCCAAAAAAATTTTGGTTGATGTGCATTTTGGTATGGGAAAAGATGGAAAAGCCTTGGGAAAAGATGTAATTCTCCTGGCTAAGACACCTTGTGTACTTTTCTCTCATTTACAGAGTACAGATACTAAGGGTTGAAAATTTTTGTATATAGAGACTAGCAATCTGTGTCATATAGATTAGGCATGCATACTAACTAATACCAAGGAGGACAGTGAAGAATACTGGACAATGTGCGATACAAGAGCTTCATTGGTATCCTCAAGTCTTAGAAATACCCCTGAAGATGTATTGAGTCCATCCCACCATGCATCAGTTTTTGGGGAAAGTTCACTTCAATAAGGTCATATAATCCCACAAAATCCTATTCTTAACACATAAAAACCCTATACTCTAATTTTACACCACAAAGCGCAGTATAGTTAGTACTAGAGGTGTTTTTAGAATGAGCAAGAAATGTCCTGTTGTTCTTGACACTCTGTTTGCCCCATGCAATGGTCTCTTTTATTTTGAGACCAATTTTAAACAATTGCGAACAGCAATTTTGACAACTGATATAAGTAGGACTGCAGAACTATTAACACCGCAAAAATAATAAAAAATCCATTGCGGGAATCTTGCCATATAGGCCTATAAAGGTCATAATTTGCATGTTATAGCGGCCCTCTATATGCCTATTTCCCATAGAAAGACGTGTAAACCTAGATGTTGATTAAAAATCATATTTGCCCGCAATGAAATTTCACCAATTTACAAGGAGTAAATACTGTATAAATACTCCAATCATTGTCAAAAGTGGTGTCGCCGTTGATATTTTTTGTTTTATTCTCATTTTGTCATAAGAAGACTTTCAAACAGCTGTGTTGAACTTATTGAATACTTTTTATCCCTAGGTACTGGCAACGATGTTGTACATTATAGTATAAGGATATTGCAATGCATTATGGGATTGGTTTAAGATGCCCTCTGGAAATACCCTCAAGATGGATGGATCTGAAAAATGGGGGGGGGGGTCATATATTAGAGTTAATTACAAGCAAATGTTGATATACCAAAAGAGGGGAGGGGGATTTTGTGTAGATCATATGGGGATTATTCTGTATATTTCCATTTTTGTTCAAGGTCAGAGATTTTTGTTATGTGTACACTATGATCAACAAGAAATCTGACATTTAATCTGACATTAGATGCTGCTTGATACATGCCTCGTTGCCATTCCAAATCAATTAGAAATAGTCAAGTAATGGATCGATAATCTATGAAACTATGATTTCACAGTGAGGGCATTAACTTGCACTATATTCTATCAGTTTGTAAATGTGCAAAACTCAATGTTTGCTTGGTGACTCTCGATAAATAAAATTAACAAATAATGTCGTGTTTACCTCAGTTTACATTAATAACATAATATTTTGGTTTAATGTGAAGCCCAAAGTTTGTGCTTTTTAGAACAATACACAATGGAGGCCTGGTGCAATTTGTAGGACATTTCCAATGAAAACATTCAGTTCAAAAGGGAAACAGCAAAGAACACATGCAAGGAACATTTAGTTTCATCAAAGAAAGAGATACAGATCTTCAGAGTGAGAGAGAGTGGTATGTTCTGAATTGTGCCGTTGTTAGACAAAAATGAAGGACAAGGTTTTATTTTGTCAGGACTATTGGTAATCTTGCTCTGATAAGACTCAACGGATCAAGTTTTGAGTGCATATTGCAAAAGATACAGGACATTGGGGAAAAACTGCACACAAATTTAGATGTGGATTGTATATAATTCCCAGTTGTTCAAGAGTGTTTTTTTTTTAATTATGTGCAGAATGCCTAGAGCGCTGACCTATTTTGGGAACATCTTGCTGCATCTCTAAGAAATGTCTGGCCAGGATCTTAGCAGTGTCATAGTGTTAAATGGTCCAAAATTGGGAAGTAAAAACATATAAAGTGAATATAAATTTTGCACTTATTATTTCTATGTCTCAGAGTGGCCCTCACATTTAACACTGACAGAGATGGCTGAGGAAGGGGAGAAGATAAGGTTGGAGGGCCCCCAGGGAGGAAGTCCTTGATCACAACATGTGGCAGGTATTATAAGCTTGCCTTTTGTGCATTTAAACGATTGTGAATGGAACAACCTGTAGGAATTATAATTTCATCACATGTTTGCTATAGCATTATATCCAGCATAATGCTTTAAAAGCTTTTACTCATGTTTAGAGTTATTCCAGAAATGTAATGTCTGACTTAGATCACTCATGTGTAAGCTTTAGAAGCTTTCAATCTTGGGGGGTGCAGAATAAAAAATGTAAAGAAGAGTAACTAGCTACTACACTAACCACTAACAAAAACATGAGAATTCCTATGATATCAGAAACTTTACAAGATTTATCACTGAGAAAGAGGGGGTGGGGTGAAACAGATTTCCTTTTTAGTGCATGAAAGCTCATGAGCATATTTTTGTCCCATTGCTACAATGTTAGCTGCAAGTAGTCTGCAAATAATATTTCATATTAAATGAAAATCAATTTCTATTAAAATTTGTTTTAATAATAGTGCTGTCACACTGAGCCAGTGATCGATCACTTCTGCGATCGATGCCGGCTGTAGACTTCAAACCAGCTACAAATTTATTATAAAACTTCGCCATCTCGAACACATATCACTGTTGTGCTCCCTCAAATAACAGCACATATTCGTCCAATACTTGAACTTACGTTAAGAGATATTCGCCAGTGTTGAATTTCCTTACCCAGTCCGTTCAATTTCACAGCGCGAAAACGCACACTTCTGTGTTTTTTTTTTTTTGGGAAACAAACCAAAAAACGGTGATAAGGTAATATCACTTAAAAGATGGCCAGTACTTTTGGCATACAAAAGTCACTACAACACGGCCGTAAATACCTCAAAAAGAAGATTTAGTGAGAGCAGCAGCTCATTCAATCCTTTCTTTGGAAAAACTTACATCGTAATAAGGCGCTATTGCGCATATGCTCGCTAAGTATTCAGAAAACGGCTTGCACTAGGTATTCAAAAACAGCGATCGATTGCAAAAGTCGATCGACGAGGCCCGGGAAAGCACTTAATATTTCCAGTGGCAAAAAAGGGTGGGATTCCTGGAATGGAGAGGTCCAATTTGTTACAGATAAAGCAAGCATATTTTTATCCCATTGCTATATATATACCCATAATCTGCAAATAATATTTGTTTTTCCAATGAAAAACACTGAATTTCTATGCAACTAGTTTAATAATGCTTCCATGAAGCTGAGGGATAGCATTCACAGAAAAGAGAGTCCCCAATATAAATGTATTAATAGTTTTAGTTTATCATGCTATTCCATTAATTTCACACCACCCCCTGTGGAATATTCATGTAAAGTCTTTCACCGGGAGGGTTGTGAATTTCCAATGGTAATAGCCCATTGGGAAACTACATTTAAACATCAAAATCCCAAAGGTTTTGGTGTTTTTCAAATGTAAAGGAAAGAAGTTCAATATATTTTTCAAATCCATTATTCTTCAGATACATCTTGTGAATCCACAGGTATTTCATTGTCATCCACATATGAAAACATTTTGAGGTTTGTTTTAAAAACAAAAATCCAATGCATTGGCTTATGTGCAAATGTAATTGAAGAGGTAATCATGCATAACATGAAAAAATGATAACTGCAATTTCAAATTAATTCATGTTTGAAAAATGAGTTTGGTTAGGGACAAGCTTCTAAAAGACATACCCAAAGAATTGTTAGAATCACCCAGATATTGGTTTCAAATTAACACCCTTATGAAATAATATTCTATTTATACTAAGTAAAATATCTGACAAGTGGCCTCAGATCCAGAAAAAAAAAAGAAATGCCACAGGATCTTTTGGTTCATACATCATACAGTTTATGATACACTTAACAAAAACAATGATCGTTGACGTATCGCCGCGGGTACGACTGCGTAGCGCAATCAATGATCAAATATAAATCGGCGGTCCCTAACCTGACATTTTGAATCTAGAGGCCATTTAGCAAAAACCCAATTATCTGCCAATATTACGCTCATAATTTATATTAATATTTTCGTCACTTGGACTCCTCCCGTCATATCTCATCGAGGAGCAATAAATCATGGATTACTTTTTCAAATTTGGCTTCTCAAAACACTGGCACCATGGTCTGTTTCAAAGATGGTGGAACACGACCGTTGATATGAGATGCTGAATTAATATTTGCAGCAAATGGAAGGTTATACCGCCTTCTTATGGTGAATGCAATATAGTTGTTATAGTTCATTTCATGAAACTTAATGTCGGACAATCAAACAACAGTAGGGTAAAAATGTCTTGAGCAGTAACGTTTCAGAACATTTAATGTTAACCACAGTCTGGGGCAAATAAAAACAGCTTTTATGGAATTATAATGGATAATATTGGTATCCAAAACTCCCTTTAAATGTTTCATGCTTCGTGCATTATATATTGATTAGCATTGCCTTAAAAGTCACACGAAGTGACAAATGTTGAAATTCCACTCCTTCGGTCATAATTCAGACAGGAACATTTTAAGTGCTATGAGTTATTCGGCTCTTATTAGCGTCGCAGCAGTGTCCCATCATGTCCCCATGTCGTCCTGAACACGGGCATAGTAATTGTTCATTCCTTAAACAACACGTCGCCGGTTTTATTTTCTTCTTTTTTTTTTTTTTTTTTTTTTTTTTTTTTTTTTTTTGTTCAGATTTTCTCATAGTTGAACAGTGCTAATTATTTGTTTCATTCAATAAAATACCGGAATTCAAGTATGGAATAAATGGATTTGGTGTCCCGAGGGGCATGTCCGTAGGCATACTGTCAGTTACTGAAGGAACATGGACAATGACAGAGTTGAAATATGGGAGCTCTGCATCTGCATGTGTTCGTAGATTTTGTTTTATAAAACAGAAATGCAGGATGTCTTTCCTGCTCTAGCGTTATGAGTCGTTTTTGATATGATGTGATGACCAATACTGGCCACAGATTAGTCCACTTAGAGGGAGTGTTGATCTATAGCGGGGCTTGACTTGTACCGACTCAGATGTAAAAAGGGAGATTGGAGTGGAGGGATTCTAAGTTTTGATATTGTGTATGTTTAGGTATGTATGTTGATTTTGTAACTTCGTGGATACTTATGGGATAGTGCAGTGCGTATCTTGGGGGTTCTTTCGGCACACTCCCCCCCCCACCGGGTCACGCTAAACATGCAAATCAGGCTATTTTTTCTATTAGAGTGCCTTCTGGCCACGGGTCCACCTTAAAAAGTCATGGTGGACAGTGGGGAATGAAGAGATCCAAAAAGAGGGAAAAGAAAGCACTTTCATGCAGATCAAGTTGAGTATTGCAGTCTAAGCATCATCCATGACTGATGCAATGATATGTGTCCCTTAGATATAGTGGAACAGTTTGGACTGCAAATTGTCGACAACCCCCTCGCTCGGTAACAACACAAAACGCAACCACTTCGATTCGAAGCAATAGTAATAAAAAATTAATTTTTTTTTTTTTAAATGGATGATTTGTGTCAAGACACTTTGTGGGCAGGGGTGTTTTTTGGGTCAAAAATCACGTTTTTGAGCTAAACACTTCAAGATATCAGATTTATTAATTTGTTAGCAAAACAATTTTAATAATCATCATCAATATATCAATCTCTGACACTTTATATTATAGATTTCTGTTTTATACAATATATAAAGGTCTTGAATTTTAGCAAACCAATCACCTTTTTTCCTAAAAAAAACATCCTTTTTTAATTCACGTTGTCACCACAACGATATTACCTGACCCTTTAGGCACGTATAAACCTATATCATAACAAAAAGATAACCATAAAAATAAGATTGTAAATTAGTTTTAATACCAGGAAAAAAAAATAAAAAATAATCATACTTATCGCTTACCTGCAGCCCAATTTCAATTTTCGGGCATAGAAATCTCCCTGCACGCAAATTTTCAACCCGAACCATCATTTTCTTAAATCTTATGTATTTATCCTTCCAATAAAGGTGTTTGTGTTTGTTGTACGGTGGGGAGGGTAACTTGAAAACTAGAGCCTTTTCAAGTCTCGGCCGCCTGCGCCTATATATTAGCCCCCTGAGGTCTGCCATCCCTGATTGGTTTCTCAAGAGAATTATATCATTAAGTGAGCCATTAAAATAAAGCTTTTATCTGTATATGCAACATTTGGCTTTTCTTACAGTCTTTGATTGGCTAATTCATATAATGCTGTGATCAGGCGGGTGACCACTGTGTACAAATGCCATAGACAATTTCGATCGATGGTGATAGCGCCACCATTGCGATAATTACCTAATTATTTATTGCCCCCAGCCAACTAACGTCACACATGAGTCCCGGGGGGATGACCGTTTAGAGTAATAGCGCCGCACGATGGCGAACTATAAGCTACGATTTCATGAGATCAGTGTGCAGTACGCATCCATTCTCTGGATCGGTGTCTCTATCCGATTTATTTAGGAATCCCTGTGTGAATCTGCTCAAATTCTGTCATTGTGCCGGTTATATTCCATTCATTCCTGGCACTGAAATTAGTGAAATTATTTGAGATTAAAGCTAGGAGGTAGGGGGGGAGGAAATTGCCAAAATCCATATCATAGTAAGAAATAGAAATAGGGGTGGGGGCAACAAATATCTAAAGCGTTCTTTGCTAAGGGCATATAACCTACAAATGAGAAATGTGTAAGTACTGGTTGGTTTTACTCAACTTGATCTATATTGATTGTGGCACATTATAAAGTGCTACAGTTTGTTTTATAAAAGGCATTGTTTCACCACAAATAAAGTACATGAGCCATAGTGTATGAAATATGGCGCATTTTGCATTGGGTATCAATATTGCATTTAGCCTTCACCTATGTATGTTGATTCGGGAAAAGTTAGGATGATTTAGGGCGAGTATAATTAGTTAAAGGGCCATCATTAGACCTTTACGGGGCATCATTAGACCTTTATGGGGCATCATTAGACCTTTACGGGGCATCATGAGACCTTTACGGGGCATCATGAGACCTTTACAGGGCATCATAAGACCTTTATGGAGCATTATTAGACCTTTATGGGGTATCATTAGACCTTTACAAGGCATCATTAGACCTTTATATTGGCAGGGGTTCTCATCTTGACTAAGTATATTGTTAAATGCACCATAACTTGCAAAGCACATGCATAATGGTGTGGAATACAGCCACTTTGGGCTCCTGTTTTAGCAATGTTGGGGTGTTCTACCTCCCCTCCTGCAGCACCACATACCCTTAGCGAATGGCCCTGATTGGTTGGGGAATGGTGACTACAGGATATCTTGGGAATCATTCTACTTTCCTCTAGGGAATCCAGACTTGCACTCCATCATAACTTTCAGCCTGATGTATGCTTGGTAGGTGTGAGTTTATATGAGCGAAGCTATATAATATTTAATGTTTTGACAAACATATTAGTAGTAAGCCTTTGCTACTTTACCCCCCGATCAAACTGTAGTTGAAGACAGGTATCAATATGTTTTCCCTACACGCCAGGAAGAACAAGAATCAAAGTCTCTCTATCTTTTTGAAATGCGGCTTGTTATGCTAGACTTAAGACAATAAAAGGCATGTTTTTCCTATTTGTTTTCTTCATAAATAACACAATTCAAGTACCTGCATCAGTAAATTGTCTTAGCTGACAACAGCCCCTACCTGTCTATGTTGTACTAAGAGATGACACACAAACTTGATTGGAATTTATTAGGTCGTCGTGAGGGAGAGACTTAATGGCTGATAGTACATGTGTGCTGTGTTGTCAAACTTTCAGGGCACATGATGTCTTATCTATAGACATTGTTTAACAATGCAAGAGGGATCTGGTTCAATGTGGTATGTGTATGCCCCTTCTAAATGAGGCATGTACTACATCTGCTTATGTTGAGGGTAAAAGGTCATGTAGAGGTCCTTGGGGTCATGAGTGGTACATAGTTCGTATGTCAAACTTTTAAAATACCTTTACTCTGTGTCTACTTTAATCTTTTTAATGTAAGATGAGTCGGTTTGGCATGCGGTATGATTATGCCTTATACCAAGAATTTCCTAATATTCTGAATTGGGAAAAAAGAGAATAAGGTCTGTGCTGTTTTCTTCCATTTAATATAAAAATGAAGTGAGGTAATGGCACTTTACTTTATTAGAACTTAAAAAGAATTCCATCATAAAAGCAATATTCAGACACAATAAAATACATTCAGTAATTTGTAATGCTTGAAAACAGTTCTGAAGTGTGAATTTTTCCTGCAATTTCTGGACAAAACTGGGAAAAAAAACGTGTTTTAGCATGTGTTCAGTACAATGATATCAGTCTTAATCTTCCTACCTGGTATAAGCTTTCTGCTTCCTGATCAATAGGAAATGTGGAAATCAAAAGACAACATGCTGGCAATTTGCTTTCAAAATCTGTGCCAAATTGTGACAGGTAGAAAGTAGTGTGCTTTCAAAATATTTGCCAAATCATCCTGATCAAAAACAATGGTAAGCAAATTGAAAGGCAGCACACTGACAGTGTGCTTTCAAAATCTGTGCAAAATCATGACAGGAAGAAGGTAGTGTGCTTTCAAAATCTTTGCAAATTCATGACAAGTTGAAGGTAGTGTGCTTTCAAAATATTTGCCAAATCATCCTGATCAAAAGCAATGGTGTGCAAATTTAAAAGCAACACACTGCAATGTGCTTTCAAAATCTGGCAAACCATGAAAACTGAAAAAAAGGTACTAGAAAGTTTGCCAAAAATCATCTGATCATGGCCACTGGTGTGCAATTAAAAAGAAACACTGGCAGTATGCTTTCCAAATTCTGTGCAAAAATCATCGTAGGATAGAAGGTTAGTGTGGCTTTCAAAACTCGTGCCAATAAATAGCAGATAGAAGGTAGTTGTGTTTCAAAAAATTCAGTGCCAAATCATAGCAGATAGAAGTAGTGTTGCTTTCAAAACGTGCCAATATAGCAGATAGAACGGGTAGTGTGCTTTCAAATTCAGTGCCAAATCCATAGCACGAAGGGTAGGTGCTTTTCAAATCAGTGCCCAACTATAGCCAGATAAGAAGGCTAGGTGCTTATAATCTGGTGCAAAATTTAAGCGGAAGGTAATGTGCTTTCACAATCAGGGCCAATCAGAGTAGGTGGAAGGTAGTGTGTGTCAAAAATTTGTGCCAACATCATCCTGATCAATTAGCAAGGGGGTGCAAATCAGGCCTACTTTGTGAGCACTTAAACCATATACCACATTATACCACAGCATTTCTTGTGGTTACTCTCTCATATTATTACCACAATATACCAACAACAATTTGATGAGCACCTAACCCATACACATTATACCATAGTCCACGCATGGGTCACTCTCTCATATACCACATCATATGAATGTGGGCCATTTACGTAAGCACAAACATACATGTGTGCCCAAATACAAAACATATTTAACAATTGAAAATTATAAGAAAACCCTGACTAAGTCATTGCAAATGATAGCATATCAGGGTGAACAAATAGACCTCAGCATTTAATGGAAGCATTAAATCCACTTATGAGCATCTGTGAAGGTGTGCCCTAAGGCGAAAATGTATTTTCTGAAAATTCGACCCTTTCAACTTTTTTTTATAAGAATTTGAAAAATTATTACTGGGGTCAAGACCAAAGGATTAAATACCAACCTTCTTTTTTTTAATATCTTATCATTAGTGACACATACAAAATGAAGCCGTCTCCCATTTTGTGTAATAACTTCAAACCTATTTTTTTAGAAAAAATAATACAATTCTTGCGACACGACAATGCCGTGTAATGCAACTGCCGTTTCTTTTTTCATTCAAATACGTGATGAAATTAATAACAGACTTCCCTGCCTATATGGGTTCTGAATATGAAAAAAAACAAATGGTGGGGCAGTGGCAGTGACAATGTTATGTGGCAAATATTTTTTGCTTGGGCCCCGGTCTTGTCAGTGAAGGTGGGGAATGGCGTTATTTAAACAATGGGAAAATGGCACTGAACTAACGGTAATAATGATTCAGTTGATGTGTGCTGTTTCCATTTGGGAAATTGATTGTATTGGGAGATTGAAATGTGAGAAAAATGAGCGATTTATGACAAATTTTTTGAAGCGTAGATAACAGCTGAGAGAAACATTAGTCATCTCGATTATGGCGGAAAGATTCATAGGGTGATGATACGTGTTACAGCAGGTTTCATGAATTGGCCTGAATTTGATTTCCTCAAAAAGTACAGAATTTTTTTCTTTTTTTAAGAAAAAAACTTGACTCTAATGTTCTGTAGTTATTTGGATTAATTAATTAGACGAAAAATAAAAAAATTCCACATGTCACAAAGTTTGAGTTAAACTTTAAAGTCCACATTGTTAATTAGGTCATAACTTCAAATGCATGATAAAACTTGACAAAAAGTGGAGATGAACTGTCTTAAACCACATGCAAAGACATTTAAAATCCAATTTGACACGTAGCTCTGAGATTGTTTGTTATTCAAATTGATCAGTAATTACAGAGATTTTTTTTAATTGTAGAAATAGTCAATACACTCACAAGAGAAATAATCACTTGAACTTGACTGCAGAGAATGCTCAAGAGAAGTGAGCCCTCTATTCAACCTTATTTGGAAGGGGGTTTTATTGTCAAAGAAGCTAATTCCCATTCAAATTGTGTATTTGAAGTGGGGCCATTTTTCCACTTTAGGAAAATATGGTCCATATCCACAAAAGAGTTAGACCAGGTCTAAAATAGACCTGGTCTAAGTGCAATTTAGTCCCACCAGAAAAGACATTTTCCTTTGCATCGACATAAGGAATATTGTATCTACTTCTTTGAAATTTGCTACTTCATGAAGAAAATGTAACTGTCAATTTCGGACAAAACAAATTTTGACTTAGACCATCAGTTCTAACCTTAAATCTGGTCTAATTTTTTGTGCATGAATTTGTATTGAATATCTCATGTTAGCCGAGATGATCCGCTCAGACCCATCTTCAAGCAATAATGAAATTGAGCAAAAATAGACGACTTAATCCTTCTAAAGGCCATAATGTTGCAATTCAGTATGCTGGAGATGTAGGATCTGAACATTGGCAAGCCCCATGTCTGGTCAACCTATGAATGATAATGACTCTTATCTCCATTATTGTCGACTTTATTTCTGATGGTTTGTATAGAGCCACATATTAAGTACATAAGTTGTATTGGTTTGTAAAAAGGGAAAGCCCCGGTTTGTCTTATTTCTCTTAAAGGAAGATTGTCCATTTTTTTCAAAGTTTTTTAATTTTTTAGTTTTTTGAAAAAAAAACCAACCTGTTTTGCGACGGCAATAAGGTCGCAAGTGCAATAGCTGCCATGTGATACAATTAGTGTAACTGCCATGTATTAGTATGACTTTTTAATTTCCGTGTAGTCACGTGGCTCTTCAAATGGTTCTTCAGGGACATTGTTACCTGAAGAACCATTTCAAGAGCCACTGACCAAGACTTTGGCATATTAAAAGCATGTTTGGGTGGGCATTTCTGACAAATGGCAAGCTATTGCACCTACAACTTATTTGCAGCAACATGACTACCTAAATTGGGTCCGCGGTCGGTTATAACAGCAAAAATGTGTATCACAATGGCCCAGAGAACAGTCCTTGGGTACTCCACCTATGATACAATGTGTCTGATTGGCACATAACAGGACACAACATGAAACGCCCTCTGTGTAGCTACAAAACACGGCTTCTCTAACTCTGTGTAAAAAAAAACCCCCATACCACCATTCTTCAGTATCTCTGATTTGCTTATTTCACAATATTGCATTCCAAGGGACATCAAAATGTGCTTATATGCTGATAGATGGCAGGTAGTACTCCGGGGTGTTAACAACTGTGGGGGAGGGGGGGCTCACATGGGAGGTAGTATGGTATGTGCGCTTTAATCCTCATTTCAAGCAGGCTCTTTTTCAGTTTCCAGAGACCCCTCATTTTAGGCTATGTTCAAGTTTTCCAGAGACCCTACTTTTTAGTCTAAGATTTACCTTCACTATTCTATTCTAAAACCAAATTTTCTTTGGAAACACCCCGTCAAAAGTACTATGGAAATTTGAGAAAAATTCGCAAGCTTATTTTCTGAAATTTTTAGAAATGGGTCCCTAGTTCAAAGACGCCATTTTTTGGGCCTCAAATCAGCTCCGCAGCCTCAATTTATTGCAATATGTGTGGCACATACTACCCAAAAAAAAGTTGAGAACCCCCGGGGAATGACCTTAGCATTATGATAAATTCTCACTTTATTTCTAAATTTGCAAATTGGCACGATTGAATGATATGTCCACCCCCCCAAAATCTCAATATGAAAAGACTGAACAATGAACTGGTACCCTGCAACTCATGAAATTAGGGTTTTGTGTTTTTTTTTTTTTTTTGAATGAGAGAGAGAGACAAAACACCTGAAATCTGAAAAAACTATTTAAAAAATATGTATAAAATAACATAATAATATAAGAATAACTTGTTTCTGTCCCTGAAATGGAAAAATGATGATAATGATAGTTAGTGCTCCCCCTGGGAGCAATATATCACTGTTTTTAATGCTGTGAGTCAGCTGTAGTAATAAAATTTTGTGTTGTTGCCAGAAAAATTAATCAAAATAGAAAAATGTACTGTTTTTGTAGACTGATAAGAATAGACTTAACCCACTGTTTGCCCTTTCTGGATTCAATAAAGTAGCCCATTTGAAAACAGTATGAGGTTGTGCCAAATTAACTTACGCATATTGATTAAATTTTGATTAATCAAGTGTTCATGTTTCGTGCACTTTGCAATTCTCGTTTGTATCCATTTTACCCCAAAAAAAAAAACCCAAAGCCTCTTTGCGGGGAGGATTGTTTATGGGAGTCGCCAAAAAATAGATATAACATGTTCGGTTGCGATGAGATGAAAGATAGAAAAACGCTGTCATTAGATTTCTGTTCTGTATTCCTGTGGTCTTTACTGGTTGACCATGAATCATAATTTTCAAATTTTACAATTGAGTGTTTAATATTTCTGGTTTTGTTTTGACTAGTTTCAGAAATTCAGTTAGTTTTGTACCTAACCTTCATGCATTGAAATTCCAACTATACTTTGTAAAAAAAAATCCTTCTGCTGTCATGACAATTTCACCTTAAGATTATAGCTTTAGTATATTATTTTATGTAATATCAATCACTTGTGTGGATTAACATGCATTCCAAATATCAAACAAAATGGAGGAAGTGGCATGGGGTGGTGCCAGACTTCTTTTTCTGGGAGGCACAGCGGAAGAATGAATTTTTTGGGGGGCATAAGGGAAATTTGGAGCAGAGAAAAACAACTCAAAATTAGCAGTTTTTTAACCAATTTGGGTCCTAAATCGCTGCTTTTTGCCAAAATTTGCTGATTTTTGGTCCAAAATCACACTATTTTTACCCAAATCCTTCATTTTTCTTCGGGGTGGGGTGGAGGGGGCCAACTGGGGGAAGAAAAAAAATTGGGGACCCTTCACCCCACTGTAAATGGCAGTAATCTCCACAGGCAAATGTACAAGTGTGGTGTACAGAAGTCTTAAAGGGGCATTCGCGTGATTCACAGCCTCATCCCCCCGACTTACCTAAAAAATGTTGAGATTTTTGTCATCTGAACCGTTAGCCTCACTTTTCCACGTGTACCTAATCTTACGTGCAAATTCGGCTGCATCTGTAAGAAATTTGCAATTTTGTATTTTCTGTCCGTAAACGGACAGAAATTACAGCACAGTAGCCTATGGGACCGTGCGGAGGGGGGAAACTAGTAATTGCTCATAACACAAAACCACAAGATCGGGATCAGCTCAAATTTTGAGAATAAGCTTTTCTCAAGGATATCTAGTGATCAATGAATAAAACAGAAGGTGCTGAAATCACGAAATGCACCTTTAACTTGGAGAAAAATGTTCTATCTCTGAATGCCATTCAACTCACATTACCCATAAAGAACGGCCACTTAATCTTCATGAATTGTAATGGGTGGCTAAGAAAGTCAAATGGTCAGTCAAGGCAAAAGAATGATAATCCATTCCACAACAATGTGAGCATGCAGGCACAGATATAAACTTTGTCCTTCCTTAGTGCAGTGAACATACTGTGAAGTTGAGGTAAGGGGAATTTTTTTGACCGGTAGTATATTAAGCAATATAATGATGTGTGTATGTGTGTGTGTATTAGGTTGCTTGAACTAATTGAACTCAACACCATCAATCATCATGTTCACATTATGTTCTGTTTTGTTTGGTAAATTTATTCTCGCTCCTTCTGGTTAACTAATAAAGATCAATTTTCATGCAAATTGAAATAAGAAAAGGTTTACCCTAGTGATAAAATTAGTGAATCATCTCAGTCATTATTAACGCTAAAATCTCCTCAAGAAACACTTCATTCTGTCACATCATGAGGTACAATAGTTTGTTCTGTAGCAATTAAGCAAGTATTATAAACTGCTTACTTGGGTGAAGAGGTCTTGCAGACCTGAATTTTGACCAAAATAGAGCATCTTCGGAACCTGACCCAGGTCCCAAATTTTGCTGTGTAAGCCTAAATATTTGGATTTTAGTCGGGCTCAATTTTCATATAAAGAATCAAGGGCTTTAGAACTGACTTTTCCTAGCTTATATCGAGGATCTTTGGCCTAAAAATTTTGATTATAAAAGTGGGCTAACCCTATAACCACTGAATCTCACAAATTCCTGCAGCACTGAGTGAGAAAAATGTACTAAGTCCTGAATATAGCGATTGCATCATCAAACAAAGACACGTGTACGAAATTGCAGGCCGAGTCGGCGTCAGTGTCGTAGCATGGTATCTCCGTTCATCGTGGTACTAGTGGGCCCTAGTTTCAAATAGAGATCTGTGTAACTGCAAAGTAACTTGAAAAAAGGAGGTCGGACTCATGATGGTAGCATGCCCCTGTACTTATCTCAAATTGAGTACCCCTTTCTGTGAGAAACCATAACTTCAAAATTATGCCCTGGATCATTCAATCTGTAGTAGTTGCTGTGCAGATTGTGCTATTCCATTAGAAATACACACCCCCTGTGGAAGATGGGTGGAATCATGGGGTAAATACATTGAAATCAACATTCACCTCAATGGATGGTTCTTCCACATGAGTATAGGTTCCTGATAGGAAAGCCAATATTATTGTATTGGTGGTCCTTTGAAAAAGTGACACACATTTGTGAAAGTTGCACTTAAACTAAATTGCTTTTGATTGATTATGAGTTTTTGCATATGGGTTAATTCTTAATTGCTTTTACTGGGTATTGTATTAGTTTAAGTGCAATTTCAAAAGTACAGGTTTTATTTTAAATTACATCTGATTCAAAACTATTTATGCATTTAGCAGCAAGTGAGGTATCAAATTGCTCAGAAACCATTTCGTGTTTTCTCCGATTGAACAATTTTTAATTTTCAAGGTGTATCTTCTCGGGTTCTTGTCTTTGTATTGAAAGAAATGCCTAGTGTCCTTTTCATGTGCAGTTCAGGTTTATAAATGGCCTCATGTTTTTTAAAACCAGCAGAATATTTATCCAAGGCCAACTACCTTTGATAAAGGCTTTGGATCAACTTGGGATCTTGTATTCAGTGGTGTAACCAGAATTTGTCAGGGAGGGAAGTTGCAGACTCATCGGTAAATTATACCGTTACTGATGAGTGGCAGTATCGTTGTCTTATATATGTTTTTGCCGACAGACTATGTGAGCTGATCCCTCTTTGGTCCCTGGGCCCCCTCGGTATGCTATTGCCTCTGCCATTTATCCTGGGAATGTTGATTTTTGGTCAAAAACTGGACAACATTCAAGATGGATTTGAACTAAAAATTATCAGGATTGACAAAAGGGAAAAGAAAAAAAAATAATTTGAGTTCTTGTTGACTTTCCTATATATAATTCTTAGCTAATTATTATATTGAAATATTGCAGTTTGAGAAAAGTTGGCCACAAAAAATGTTACATATTTTATTGTGCATTGTTTCTTGAATATTGTTGAGTGGCATTATTTCCAAAAGAGAGCCATTGTTATATAACATACAACAGCTGAATAATTAGTGAACCTCCTTTGACAAGTGTACTGGATACAAGCACTGATGACTGCTATTGTCCCCACAGGGAGCTTGGGTGTAGAAAGTAAACCTCACAAGATAAGTGAGATCACATCGCATGAGAAAGCCTTTTGATACACTAAGTTTGGACAAAAATTCAGTAGCATTAAGAAGGCAAAAAACTGCCTTTTGATTTTTTTCCATCAAGGAAAAAGTAGCTACAATTTTGGAGAACCGAGTGAGGAAAAGGGCTTAGCTGTGTATCTACTTCTAAGTAATTAAACGTAACCTCAGCACTTAATAATGTTTTCATGTTGTGCCTGCGTATGTGTTCATTCTCCTTGTCGACTTACAAAAGATTCTTCTTGGTGAACTGACGTATAATAGGCTTACTCCAAGTGCCAAATTGTGCGTGTGAAACCCAATGTTGTACTGCTATTAGGGTGCGAGGAACAATTACACAATAGCTGAGGATCGATCACAACATTACAATTTTGTCCCCCTACATCACCACGAAAAAAATCTTTACACTGTACGACGTCTGCATATCCGTCAGCACACTTGCTATTTGATGCTGCTATTACGTCGCCGGGAATAATTAAGCAATATTGACTCAACAATTGATCAGAAAAAAATATTACCTACATTTTTTTTTCACCCTTTCTCTCGCCCCTTAAAATCTGGAAGTTGAAACACTTTTTGTAAATTTAAATCGTGTTGTGCCCTCCAGCCCAAACAAATCAATGTATCTCCACTTAACATGCTAGTAGGGTATATTTGAGGGAGGGAGACGGCGAGAAGGAAACTGGTAAAAGACGGGTATCACGACGGCCAAATCTTAGGGGACCACGGGTATCACTTGCAGGTCTCAACATGCATGATTCACCATGGAAGCAATTAAACCGAAAAAAAAAATCAAGGCAAAAAACCACCACTTTGTGGGTTCCCTTTATTCCATTAACATTAAAGTGTGTTTTCTACTCGGAGTAATTGAACACGAGAAAGGTTTTTTGTCGATTTGCGATCGTAGCTACCTTACCACCACGACTACTTTCCCGATTTTGACGATATGGTTGTGATTATCTTTATAGACTTTCAAGGGTTGTGATAGGGATATGCCTGTAAGACTTAATATGCAGAGTTTTTTCTTTCTTGCCTCATTTGCTCCCCGATTGATTGTAAAATGTCGCGTGACACCGACAACAAGTTGTATTAGAGTTGGCCGTGGAATGCAGTTCCGTTTGTAAATATGAACATTGCTATTTATAAAAGGAGTTATTGATTTCCGGAAAGAAAGTCAATCAAAATATTTCACAACTAAAACCACCACCCAGGTATGACTGACAATATTTGTAGCCATGGCTGGGTTCGACTGCAGGATACCATAGTAATTTTGAAGTGTCAGTTGTCACGGAATACTAATATAAACAGTATCTGTCTGTCTGGACAATTGGTTGAGTTTGTTGTTTGTTTTTTCTCTTCACACACACAGGTTTTTAAAGGTATTTGTTTTATACTGATTCTTTGTGGTGTCTTAAGCAAGCACTACTGTCCTTAAAATTTCATTTCACTATACTATAGATTTGTAATTGTTAGCTCAGTTCTATAACTCTAATGCTATGTCCTTCAGAACACCGCAGCACTGAGTGAGAAAAAATGCACCAAGTCTGGATGTAGTGATTGCTTTATCAAAAGAGACGAATCATGGGCTGAAATTGCTGGTTGGACAGCGACACCATCGTGGTGTGGTATCCCCAGTGATGGGCGTGGGCCCAAAGAACTGCTGGTTCGAGACTGACCCTAGATTACCACTTTTCTCCTTCCCCTCTCTCACTATTACCTTCGCTCCTCCCAGGACATAGGGCTTAGAAGCAGATAGGGAGTTGGGTTTTAAAGAGTTCAGATTCATTTGAAAGAGCAAGCCATTACTTAAAGGCTGACTAGAGATTTTCCGATGAGGGTGCACTCAATTTCAAACAAATCATGTTTTTTTGCCTTACATAATGCTTGTCCATATACTAAATCACTGTGTGATTTAACTAAGCTCGAATCAAAGTCTTTCATATAGAAAATTACAACTTGTTATAAAAATTCCGGATCCAGAATTTTTGTTATACACGGTAATCCTATGGCACTGTTATACTATGTAATAAATATTTACTGCATGAAATGGAAAAATCTGATGAACTCACTTTGGAATAAGCATTTAAGGTGACGATCGTTAGTTCTAGATGACTATTTTTAATTACTACACAAACAACTTAATTTCAAAATCTTGAGACTGCCTTTAAGAATATTCCAAAGAAAGCAAATCAGGTAAAACACTGTCAAGTTGGTCAAAAAAACCATACATAATATTTTTTTTAATATTCTTTCCCACAGTCCCTCCAGAATTCTTCCTTTCACCGGACCCAATTACAGTCAGTTCCGTGGGCAGCGATAGTGGCAATCCGTGCCCGAGCAACCGGGACCAGGACCAAGCATTGTCATGTCAGAATACAATCAGTGGTGGATCAATGGTAGAGGAGCGATATCAGGTATTGTACAGCCTTTGTTTTTGTACCAGTGGTGGCAAAAAAAAATTAGGGGTATGGCAATGAAGGATGTGCAAAGTATATTTCAAGGGGAGCGTAATTATAGATTTGTACATAAAGTTGCAATTTTGTCACAAAAGTAAGATGGTGTGCATAGATTTTGGTTTGATTTTTTTTCTTGGGGAGAATGGGGAAAAGAGACTGAACTGGGGAAAAGAGACTCAACTGGGTGAAAGAGACTCAACTGGGGGGAAAGAGACTCAACTGGGGGGAAAGAGACTCAACTGGGGGAAAGGGACTCAACTGGGGGAAAGGGACTCAACTGGGGGAAAGGGACTCAACTGGGGGAAAGGGACTCAACTGGGGGAAAGGGACTCAACTGGGGGAAAAGGGACTCAACTGGGGGGAAAGAGACTCAACTGGGGGAAAAGGGGCTCAACTGGGGGAAAGGGACTCAACTGGGGGAAAGGGACTCAACTGGGGGGAAAGAGACTCAACTGGGGGAAAGGGACTCCAACTGTGGGAACGGGTACGTTTGCACCTCCCAAGCATTTCTGCACGGCAATCAAGAGGTGAATGTACTTTTAAGATGTGACTAACCATTTGATGCTGTACAGAAAGTGGAAGTACAGCACTGAGTCAACCGAGTCTACAGACTTAATGATGTACTTGATTAATCTATTTCCAAGGTTAATTTGTACATTTGTGTGCTCTTAATTAATGAGTCAAATGTACTGGAAAGAAATACTAAATTTTCTGTTGTCATTTATTGTCCTCAGCTACTGCTTGTTTTCCAATCAGCATTTGGATATGATGATGGGTACCAAATTCACTTTCAACCTCATCTCCTGCACCTCCTTTCTTGGAGATTATAAATCCCGAACCCCCCCATCCGTAATTTCATAAACCCCCAAATACCACAAGGGAATTTCGTGGTCACTGATTGTTTGTAATGCAACATGAGAGGTGTACTACTAACTGGACCTCCAATACCACAAATACATGATGTAGCAAGCGTGGGGTATTTTGGGGTGTTGGGTCTAGCTTAGGTAGCTTTCACAGATCGTCATTACCAGTGTGTGTGTTGAAAAATCGTCCCTTTATGCACCCTAAAGATTATTGCTGTGATTCTTCTAAAATTTTTGGTATAACCAGTTCAATTTTGTAAGATTGTGTCCAAAGAGGTAACAAGACTACATAATTTTCCAAGTTTTTCCAATTCTTAAAATATGACAAATGAATATGTTCCTCCAATTTTTCCAGATTTTACAATTTGTCCATTTCATTGTTTATGTTTTAAAATGAGTTACTAGAATACAACAAAAAAGCTTGAATAATGTTAATGTTGTCACTGTGTTAAGAGCCAAAGTGTTCAGGACCCATCTGTAATATAAAAAACCAAGACACTATTATTCTCAACATCCGTCCAAAGTGACAAATCTTCCAATTAGATTTATTGAATTTAGAGCTTGAGCTTGTGGAAGTGATACTTTAGTAACCATTGTCACAGAATTTTTGTAAAAATATAAAATTTGACAGCCATCACTACGTGATACCCTGAACTAGATACAATTACAGAAACTGGGAAAATAGAAAATCATCCTAAAAAAAACAGGGGGCATATTTTCTAAATACACAGGTTGAATTGAAACACTGACTGTGCCAGGGGATTTGAGCAAGTGCAGTGTTTTATGTGCGAAAATGAGTCAAGTCATAGAACATTGCTGGGGTTTATAATCTATGCAAACAGCAGAATCCGTGGCTTTGCTTTGTGACCATAATAATTGCGTATTCTGAAAAGCCATCCGTCTGTGGGTGGTAAAAAGTGAGTGTGATCAATTTTAAAATTGAAAAATGAGAGTCGCCAATACTGGACATGTCCGGACTCATGTGAATACATTCTTTATGCAGATTTCAAACACGATTTTTGAAATCAGGATAGTTGTAAAAAAAAAATCTTTGATATTTCAGTGAAGCGAATAAAATAAACCTCTGTTAAATGCCAACCGACTATGTCGTGTTAAGTTGCAACATCAGGGTAGAATTTTGCACACAATAGCGAACTCTGATTTTTCATCGGGCAGTCCAAAAACAGTGTAAAAATTCATCAGAGTTTGGAATCGGTGCAAAGCAAAGTCAAACCCGGCTATTTTATAAGGTCATGAAGTGTGAGTATTACCATGATAGGTCAATTGTTAGGGTCTCATTTTCGGGTAATTTTGATTCCCGGGTACCCGAATTTTTTTTCGAGCGAAGTTACCCTTTTACCCGAATCTTTCAAATTTTTAAAATTTTATTCAAGTAGGTAACAATATTTACGTTTTATTTAAACTGCATTGCAAGTCACATGAAATAACTCTGAGTGAGTTCCAGGAATTCGGCGGGTCCCGCCCGATGTCGCGTGCCACACTTCACACTTGTAATTTACCCTACTAACTGGGCCCTCTACCTGTCATAGGAAGCAGAACACATGTGCTTTTACACTATCAAACTTGAAGTAACTTACTTCTCAGGCCTAAAGAAGTCAAAACTGGCCATTTCTAACCGAACGTGTGGGTGATGTTTGTCTCAGGGCCGCTACATTTATTTCGCTCATGAAAATTATTTTCCTTTGTCTCTAGAGAATAACCGCCCTTAACGCTCATACTATGTGAGTTGTGAAAACACACAACGCACTTTCAGAGAATCATGTCGATCTCGTGTTGTTGATTGAAATCATAGCGGACCAGTTGCAAGGCCTGGTGTGTTGGTTGTTTTGAGGATTTATTTTAATTACTCATGGAACTTTGAAGGATTTAATCGCTTGAGTGGACCAATTGCTGCAGATTCTAGTGAGTGAGAGTGAGTTTAGCCAGGTTTTAGTTATATAAGCAAATTTCGGGAATCGGGTGAGGGTTTTTATTACCCGGGACCCGACATGATTGGGGGGCCGGGACCCCCGAATTCCCCGGGACTCGCTGAGAACGCCTAGTCAATTGTTGAGTCATTTTAACAGGAAGAACAATGTTAGTCTTACATTACTAACTGACTGTGCTTCAGCCGAGCATGAACATGAAAGGGAACAAATTGTGGGTGATATGCGATGGCTTTTATCATTAAAAAGTAAACTGATTTCTAAGAACAATTAATGCTTGTATAAATTACATCTTCAGGAAATTTAATGCATTTTCCAGATCTTCAAAATGATTCCGATTTCCATTTAAAGCTATTTAAAAATACCATAAAACAGAGGGATGTGTTTTCAATGAAGTTATCTAATGGACTTTTTCATAGGTGGACTGTAAAAGACTTAATTGGACTCTCCCACAAAGGGGTGGGGGAGATTCTAAATGCTGTTATCCATAAGACTATTCCATTTTTATCCCCCTGGCTTAAGCAATGGGGGGTCTTGTGATAGCGTATTCTTCTGTGTTTTTTGTATGTGTGTATTGTATGTATGTTCCATTTTGGCTAGGTTATTGTTTTCTTGCTGTCATGTGAAAGCCTGCTTCAATCTCAACCAAATTTGGGGTCGCAACAGTCTGTGTGTAGAGGAGGTTTTTCTTTCAGATGACTGCGACATTATGAGTCAGAGTCATCTAGGGTCAAATTAGGTTATTTTTTATACTTTTCTTTTGGTAAACTGAAAAAGCCAGGGGGGCTGCAAGTTTTTAACGTTGGCAGTATTGGTGACATTAACTACCTATTTAAGACTTTAATCTTACACAGAGAGGAAAGAATTTAAATGGAACTGGGCAAGTGTGATGTTTTTAGCCCCTATGGTGGATTTCCACTTCAAAGATAGATTTTGGCCGATTTCTAGCTTTCAAACATATGCTTTGCTTTGCTTGCCAGATGCATGAAGGGCGCACAACACTAAATAATATAGCTTGTGGTCACAAGAACACGAAACCAGCCGCGGATAGCTTCAAACCCAAGCCTAAAACTAACCCAGCTTCGAACCCTACCCAGCTTCGAAACTTAGCCTAGCTTCGAAACCAACCATGACTAGATCTGGAGACAGATCTGAGCACAGTCGAGGTAGTGACCTTGGACCCTAAACACCTTCGATCTCGAAAATATTAAAACATATTTTGGATCGATTGTCATAAGGATCATATAAATTTTCTGTCCATTAGTAGCATTTTGAAAATTTGACGCTTTGACCTCTTAAAATGACGTTTGGTTTTCTCAAAAATATTTTCAACATTATGAGGATGTCATAAGGATCATTTCAGTTTAAATACAGCTCAATCGGATGATTTCGAACAAAATGACCTTTGACCTCTTAATACCTTTGACTCAAAATATTTCAACATTATTGAGGATGTCATAAGGATCATTTTTCAGCAAAATTTCAGCTCAATCGAAGCATTTTCGAAAATTAGGACCTTCGACCGTCCTATGACCTTGATCTCGGAATATTTCAACATGTTGAGGATATCATTAAGATCATTTCAGTTTAAATTTCAGCTCATCGGAGCATTTTGGAAAATTTTGCTTAGACCTCATAATGAGACCTTGATCTCTCGAAAATATTTCACAACATGTTTAGGAATGTCAGAAGGATCATTTCAGTTTAATTTCAGCTCATCGGAGGATTTTTGAAAAAATGACCTTTGACCTCTTTAATGCCCTTTTGATCTCAAGAATATTTCAACATGTTTAGGATGTGCATAAGGAGCATGTCAGCAAAATTTCAGCTCAATCGTCGCCATTTTGAAAGTTTGACCTTTGACCCTTGAATGACCTCCTTCCTTGTAGGGAATTTATAACATGCCACCAGACAGTAGCACCAATCTACCAATCGAGACACTATGTCCGTATTTGTCTTTTTTCATTTTCTATAAAAAAACTTTTATTTTTTTTACAATTAATAAGAGTGGTAATCTATTATAACCATCTACTCAACAAACTCAACTTTTATATTCTTTTTTTTTTATTTCGCATTTTCTTGACTAATGAGAAAAAGATAGAACCGCCATACTTAGCCATCTAATTTGAACCTTCGTCGGAAATTTACCGCACTGACTACGATTTTTTTTTTTGCAATTCACCAATCGGTAAAAAGATTTTTATTTTGTGTTTTGACGTGATTTGCCGGAGTCGCCAGACATAATACTTTAATGCGTTTCATCACCACCCAAGGTTACTTGACCGGAAGGAATTGAAAGGAGCGCTGTGCAAATAAAATATAAATCCCCCTACACTAAAGTAATGACTATATTATAGGTGAAGCAGAGTTGTGACTCTACATACCTGTACGTTTAGAAAACAATTCCTAATATCTCCTATATCGATTGTTAATCCTCATGTAAGTAGATTTAACCTTTTCTTCTTCTTTTTCGAAATGAATGTAAGGCTTTACCAGCTAAAGACTTCTGGCTCTTGCAGACCCAGGTTAGGTGGGCATTCTACTGGAGTAATACAGGCGAGCGAGGCGAGCGGAAACCGAACCCCCCTGTACCAGATTTTGCAAAAATGCCCCCGATCTCTGCTGCCCGGTTACCTTGAAACACTAATCTTGTGTACACCAATAGAAGGATGATTCAAGGGTCCTTATGACCCCTTTTGGTGTTTCTAGCTCTTGAATTGCGGGAGAAGGATTTTCTAGATTTTCAAAACCAAAAATTAATATTTATCTTCAAATTCACTTGAACCCAAATCTGTGTACACCTATTTTGAGGAACTGGGTCGGGGGTCCTTTGGAATTGAATTTGGCTTAAATTGCTCAGCGTTTGGCAACTTAGAAGCATTTTAAACTTTCAACGACGGACGTGTTGCCAGAAGAGAAGAAGAAGAACAGACCAAATACAATAACCAGCCCTGCTACGCACACACGGCGGTTAATCACTCGCAACGTTTGGAAGGATGGTAGTAGTTCCCGGTAAAATGACAAAACATTGTTTGAGATCCTTTTGCAGTCCTTGGGACCGGTTCCTATTGAGGGGTTTAATATTATATAAAGTAAAGTATAGCTTGACCATCGCTGATATTCTCACACAATTTGGAAATTCGATTCGGTGTAGAAACTAGGCCCTCGACTTCCGGCCCTGTCGAAAGGCGCTATGAGGCGTACACGTCGGCTCAAAATAGTGTGGCGCTGTGTCATATGCCCTTTTCTTAAAATCTCTCTACTAAAGATTCAACAAATGAAACCTTATCGAAAGTTTTTAGTTGTGATCTATAGGAAATGAATTCATAATATTCAAAGATTGTCACGCGGGTGCAAATCAGCGGCGCGATGTGGTATTTTTACGTGTATTCATGGACGATTAATTTAGTGGTGTGCGCCCTGTACATTCCCCTGTGCCAAGATGTTTGAAAGGCAAGTGTCAGCCAGTCTGCTGGTGAAGTCTGAAACCACCTTAAGTCAACCTACATTCATGAGGCTGGCCAAAATAAATAAACGCAGAAGATTGACTTAATCAAGACTTTTATTGTAAGCTTCATTTTATATGTTAACTGTACGTGTTTTAAATCAAATCTGTGCAGATGGTGGTCAAACAATCTAGTGTACTCTCTTATATTAGTTCCACATTTGTATTTCTTGGATTGACACTTGAGGACCTATTGCTTTGCTATGATTAATCTAATTGATATAATTTGGGCAATCTTTACATAAAGTAAAGAAATTAATTTTGTTTTCAACTTACTTTATGTATTGGGTATTGAACTGGATCTTTTGGCCACTTTGACCCAGTTAACTTGTGTTGATTGTTGAAATTGTTTCTCCTTTTTCTTTCCATATCTCCCAGCTCCATACCATTTTCTTTCCCTTCTATTATCTTTTTGAAGCCCTCTCCCCCCCCCCCCCCCCCCCTTTCCTGCATCTTTCTTTTCCCCCATCTTTTTTCTCTTCACCTCTCCTTCTCCTCCCTTGTTTTCTGTCCCTTTACTCACTCCCTCACTCCCCTCCCTCTCCTCTTTCTCTCTCTCTCCTCTTTTCTCTCTCCTCTCCCTCTCTCTCTCGCTCCTCTCGCCTCATCTTGCTCTCTCTCTCTCACTCTTCTCTTGCTCTGCTTCCTCCTCACTCTCTCTCCCCTCCCTCAACCTTCTCCCCTACCTGTTTTGCTATTGTATTCCTTACTCTACCTTCCCATTATCCTCCATGTTCCACTCTCATTTTCTCTCATTTTCCTGACTTCTCCAACCCTGTTATCCCTCTTTCATTCCTTTACTACTCCCTCTCGCCATTCCTTTTTACTCCCTTTCCTCCATTCCCCCTTCTCCTTTAGTTTTTTTAATCTTCCCACAACCTGTCCCTCATGTTCTCATCCTAATTCTCACTCCCTTTCCTCCATTCTTTCTCCATTCCTTCCTTTCCCGCTCTCATTCAACCTGCCTTTATCCGCATTCCTCCTTCCCTATTCCATTCCTCTTTCCTTTTCCCATGAATTTTCACCTTCTCCTAAGACATTTCAAATCCAGACAGAATGTTAATTTCCATGACATTCTAAATCTATATATGTACTTTTATGCCCCAAACCAGGGATACTCTGAGAAATTTTTCGGGAGAACCAGGTCGGATATTGAAATTCATTCAAATATTGGTTGTTTGACGCAGGGAGAATCGTGAAATCCTGGGCAATCATTTCAAAAGTGGTTTGAGTTCTAGCACTCCCATTGAGTGTGATGGAGGAGGCCATTGTATTGAATGTGCCAACAGTGAACATGAAGGTGATCGCACATGATGGACCCCCGAATTTTCCTCACAAACTAAACCACTATTGAATCTCTATGGTTTGCTACATTACATGGCCGTAATTTATAACATCCCTTTCTCCTACTTAATACTCCTGCAACTGTGTCACTATCTTTTTCCGCATTTCCACGCACGCACAACACAGCCGAGTGTCACACATACACGGGCAAATACAAAAAAGTGTGGATTTAGGCGTACACATATCTGTCGTGTTTTGTACAATCAGTATCATCGATGAACAAGCCGTACAGTTAAGGGGCAAGAAAGAAGCAATTGGTTGTCCCGATCTCAGCTTGATGCAATCTGTCGAAACAACTTGCGTTTAAAACTAGCACTTTCAAATAGGAGTTAAAGAACAAGCGTGTTTATAGACAAGCTATGCTGATACTGGGCATTTCAAAGCTTCCATGCCTTCATATAATGGATTATATGGCAAAGTCAATTCCACGGTTTCTTCCTTCGGTGGTCATTTAATGCTTCAGCGGCTTGATGAGCTTCAACGATGGCTTCTGTGTAGGGCTGTGTCCATGCGAAAATGAATCGTTTGGTTAATCAGTTAAAAAAAAATTGTGTTACATATCTGTGTGTCTGTGGCGACTGCGAGTCCTTTTGCAGCACTGATTAGCTGAGAATAGTTCAACGACCGGCAAGGCAACAGTGTGCTATCGCCGTACCTAACCCTGAAGAAACTTTCTGTGCCAGGTGTGCAATTGTAATGTCCGACACTCCTATATTCATGTCTAGAATACTATTTATGCACAATTGCTCTGGTGCGCTACATTTAACTTTTGTGGTTGGATACGAAGTCGAAACAAGCGTGGATTAAATAATGTGCCAAAATCTGCTGTGAATTTGTCTGTATCCGCCTCTTGAGAAAAAAATAACAATGTGCATTAAAGGTCAAAGTGGGGGTTATTTGTGGGGAGAATTCATCGTGCAAATTTAGCACTTTTAAAAGACATACTCAAATGACAGGATTATAGGTGCAGGTTAGAATTAAGGAAGAGAGTAAGGTTTATTTAGGGTTAAGATGGAATTCGATTTATGGTTAGTATAAAGGTATAGAATTGAAATGAGGTTAGTGTTAGGATTATGGTTTAGGATTAGCATTAGGTTAATGGAAGGTTAGGATTAAGATAGGGGGATAGAATTAGATTTAAATTCAAATTTAGGTAGGATGGAATGAGATTAGGGTTTGATTAAGGTTTATGAATGGAATGAGGTTGAAGGTTTAGGGTTAAGATAAATGGGTAAAATAGATTAAGGTAGGATTAAAGTGAAAGATTACAATAAAGTGGGGATTAGGGTTTTTGAGTGGAGTTTTGAGGTCCGCGTGTAATAATGTATTAACTGGCAAAGGCAATGTGCGTTTCACCTCAATTTTCTGTTAATCAATTTTCACAAAGAGCAGACTCTATATAGTATGAGTGATCTCATGGTGCACCTGTAGTGGTGTTGGCATATTCTTAGATTATAAATATTACTAAAGCATGCACGTTTAAATATCCAACACTTCTGATATACAAATCACAATGTTGTTGTAAAATTAGTCAGCATGATGATGCGGTGGATTCACAAAATGTCCTCTGAATCAGTATCTCCTCTTATGGCAAATGTTGCATAGGACACACCTGTAAATTATGGTTGTTGATGTGCTGATGGACGTGTGAAATAGACACACTCTATAGAAATGTCCAGGGATAGGTGATTGGTGGATACTGAGAAGCAATACTAACATTTGGGACAAAATAACTCATATTTGTGAAGGTTCTAAAATCAAGGTTATAAATCAGCCTTTCACAAAGGTAAAAATTAAGAGATTTTGACACAATTTTATTCTCGAGTGCACTTTTGTCTAAATTAAATCCAGTCTGGAAATCATTAAAACATTAACTCACCTTTGGAAGGTTTTCGAATAGTATCAAGTTATTTGTGGTCAAAACTAATTAATTTTCCGCGCGTGTGTTGTGTGTGCAAATAGCTTGCATTCCCGTGGTTTAAAAATTAAGTGATCCTTTTAAGGTCCTGCACGATTCAGATTTTGCATGGAAATGGTCATATAAGAATAGAACCAGACAGGGCTATTTCATTCAAGGTTTTATTGCCTGTCATGTTTTCAGCTTAGGCTAAGAGAAATTGATTGTGTTTCCATTTGAGATTTTTATAAATTGATGTGCGATTTTTAATTATTTGACAAGTTGTAATTATTTTTTTTAACATATAGTTATGACATCGGGTTGGTTAATTAAGAGTGTAATTCCCTTTCCAAAGGGTGTGAAATGTTGCGTATTAAGCATCCTTTGTGATTGATTTTGCATAAATGCTTGAAATTTACCTATCTAACCTGACGGTCCAAGCACATAAAAAAGCCCGTGCAAATTCTCATTTTTATACCTTATGCCCCCGGACTTTGATATTTGTGTGGCGCATTTGATGGAACTACAAATTTTTTCATTGCACTTCACCCTAGCCTCTTATGGACCAATTACAAGTATAAGTGGAGATATTAGTTGCAGACACTGTGGTTGCATTTCTGTGCAAGCAGACTTTGCTATTCTGATCAGGTATAAAATGCTATTATTGTACAAGATGCTGCCCGTAGTGCCTTTGGCTTAAACTATTACTAGCCATTGTTAGGGTGATGGTGATCAAGTACTAACATGCAAAAAAAACCCTCAAAATTGGAAGAAACATTGAGGAGGTAGTATTTACAACGTAAAGAAGTAGCCCCTTTAAAATGGTGGAAGCCCTTTTCACTCACACAGGTTCGTTATGCAATGCATGCAACCATGGAGCCGAGTGCACAATACTCGTGAAACTGTCTATTCAGCACCTAGGGTTCCCACTTTTTGTCTTGAGAATCGGAAAAATGAGTACTTAATGCACGAACTCGAGCCGTCTGTAGCTTGTAGCTTTGGTCACGGCCTCCGATCCTATCATATCGATGTTGGTTACTGATGCGTCTTGTGAGGTACATTTTAAACAAGGATATCACTGCAGACTTAATGATCTTGGCACGTTAGCAAATGTGACGTTAGTAATATGGTATTGGTGTGGTGATGGACGTGAGGAAATAGAAACACTTCAGAGAAATGTCAGGGATAGATGACTGGTGGATACTGATGAAGCAATACTAACAGTTTTGGACAAAAATAACTCAGATTTTGAAGGGTCTAAATCAATTATAAGAATTAGCCTTACAAAGTTAAAAATTTAGAGATTTTGGACAAAAATTATTCTCAAGTGCACTTTGTTCTAAATTAAAGCCAGGCTGGAATCATTACAAACATTACTCAGCTCTTTGGAGGTTTGCAGAAATAGTATCAAGTTATTTGTGGTCAAAACTAATTAAATTTTCCCAGCAAAGTGTGTGTGTATGGAAAATAGCTTGCATTTCCCTGTGGTTTAAATTAAGTGAATCCTTAAGGGCCTGCACCGATTCAAGATTTTGCATGGAAATGGTCATATAAGAATAGAACAAGACAGGGCTATTTCATTCAAGGTTTTATTGCATATCATGTTTTCAAGCTTAGGCTAACAGAAACTGATGTAATCTACGGTCCAAGCACATAAAAAAGCCCATGCAAATTCTCATTTTTATACCTTATGCCCCCGGACTTTGAGAATTTGTTTCGCATGTTGATGAGAACTTCAAAATTTCTCATGCAATTCACACTAGCCTCATGGACCAATTACAATGTGATAGTGGAGATATTGAGTTGCAGACACTGTGGTTGGCCGTATTCTGTGCAGCAGGCTTTGCTATTCTGATCAAGGTATAAAATGCTATTATTGTACAAAGATGCTGCCGTAGTGCCGTTGGCTTAAACTATTAGCTAGCCATTGATAGGGTGTATGGTGATCAGTACTAACATGCAAAAAACCCTCAAAATTGAAGAAAATTGAGGAGGTAGTATTTTACAAAGTAAAGAAGTATCCCTTTAAAAGTGTGGAAGCCCTTTTCACTCACCAGGTTCGTTACTGCAATGCATGCACCAGTGGAGCCGCAGTGCACAATACTCGTGAAACTGTCTATTCCACACCTAGGGTTCCACACTTTTTGTCTTGAGAATCGGAAAAATGAGTACTGATATGCACGAACTCGAGCCGTCTGTAGCTTGTAGCTTTGGTCACGGCCTCCGAGCCTATCATATCGATGTTGTTACTGATGCGCTTGGTGAGGTACATTTAAACAGGGATATCAACTGCAGAATTAATGATCTTGGCACGTAGCAATGTGACGTTAGTAAGTATGGGTATTGGTGTGGTGGAGGTATTCGGGTGAGAAAGGAGCTCAAATTAAGGATATTACATGCTAATAGTAATAAAATTACAGTGCTAAACTTGTACGCACAGAAAAAGAAATGAATCTATCAATCAAGAACTAAATGCACCATAAAGCAAGTACCTATGTACATTCAATTATTTGGATCGCCGCACACTCCCCAGGAAATGAGGCTACTTAGGCAGTGGCAGTACGTTGAACTTGACGTTTATACAAGCTTTATGTCACGCCAATGCTAGAATTTCATCCACAAGCCTAGAGGAAACAGGCCTATATATAGCTGGTTGCTTGTTCTACTTAAAGATTAACGGTTCAACAGGACACGTCGCATTGTTGTCGCAAATGTCCTATGCTTGCGTGCATTTTGGCACATAATCAGAGAAAATCAGTACCATGTTCTGAGTTTCTGCTTTGGGCTTGAGTTAAAAAATGTGTGTGTAGTTTCAGAGTATCATGAAATCTTTCCTTGGAAAAAATTGAATTTGCAAGCAAACAAGTTGTATTCAGGACAATTGTGGATAATTAGATTTTGTCATATATGAGATATTTGAAATGTACAGAAATCTGAAAACTATATGGTGGACAAGTTGCTGCTTTGGTATGATCGTATCATTGCGTATTGAAGGCTTTCTGAAAAGGCAAGTTTGTCATGCGAGTGCAAGAAGGTCGTAAGTGTAGTAGCTGCCCTTTGTCAGAAATTCTCATCAAATCTACTATTATGCCAAGTATTTGGTCAGTGTCCGACTTTTGGAAAGGAACTTTTAAGAGTGATCCTAATACATTGCAGCGCACAGACGTATCACATGGCAGCTATTGCATTTACGATCTTCTTGCACTCACATGAGTTGTTCTTACAAGTACTACCATAAATTAACTCATCCATATCTGTTCTAGTTTTTTTCAATTCATTGTGTGTCGTGTGAATAGCCTTTTGAATTTTCTGGTACACGCTTTACAACCGACAAAGTGATTGATTTTTTTCCCCTGACCAAAATTGGTGATATGCTCTCACTGTTGGGGAAAGAAGAATCCATTGTTAACATTACAGGCTCAGATTTCAGCCAAATAGCTACATTTCAGGGGATTTATTACCATGAAAGATAAACACAAGCCGGCCAATTTTGATGGCGCGATGAAACAAATTAGCAGAAATGCGGGAGTGTTAAAATGGACTGTTTGCTGAAGAGTATGTGTTAACTACCTCTCGTCTTAAGCTTGGATACAAAACATATAATAGACCGGAAGGATACCCAGTAGGAATGCCAAAGGACGGCAAAGAGGCCAATGCCACCTCAGGGTTACTTTGTGATGTGAATGCTAAGGGATTGCTTATAGGCCTTCGCCCCTCAGGGTGACTTAGGAATTGAATGGAAGTGGAAGCACTAGAGAAGCTAAAGCACTCCAGGTTACTCTCATAAAGCATTCAATAGAATTGATTAAACCCATCTGGGTTACCTATATTAGGAACACCCAGGGGTATCTATTCGGTAATCTTGCCTCATTTTGGTCATAAATTAGCAATTTTTCCCTAATATAGACTCTTTTCTACCTTTAAACAAAAGTATTCTGTGCTATTCATCATTCTGGTTAATGCATACTCATTATTTGAAAGATTCCCACTCCGATTAAAACTGCCAAATTGTGACTCATAGTGGCCGCTTTAATTAAATACCCACAAATGCTCCACGTACTTGCATCATGAGAAAATCTTACTACGCACTCGTATTTTTAATCAACTAGAGACATTTTTCATTCCTTCCTTTGAACAATTCAGGCTATTTTGGTTTTGTACCAATTCACAAAGCCTTAGTGCACATGAAATCCAATGACAACCCTCTTCTAGCCGGCATTTTCGATAAAGCACAGTACTTCGGATTGTTTTTTTTGCTTGGCCTATGTGTTTGCGACACATCCGCTATGTTTGTGCGCGAAAGATTGGATGACGTATCACTGTTTTCATTCAGGCCTATAAAATAAATGGGTCGGGTATTACTTGCAGCCATGAAAGTAACATAGATACCCACTAGGAATCAATAGCGGTTAGCTGTGAGAGCTGGTCAAGTCAGGGTCCATCATAACTTAGCTTGTCAACCCTCCCATGTCTGCATATATATAGGTGTAGATTGTGTAGATAGGTAGAGAGTGTGAATACAAGCCGAGTTACATTGATTCCATTTTTTTTTTAAAAAGGTGCACAAGAGATTTTGAGGCACCCAAATTTGTGTCATAATAGATAATGGTTCATATAGATTAGACCCAATTGATTTCTTACCTTGTATTTGGCTACAGAAATGTCTTAAAAATATTTTTTTTTTAAGGTGATTTTGATTTGCTATATTTCATATACAACTAGGGGAGGCATGAAGTCCGTATTTGCTCCTATAACAAATTGAAATTTCACAATTTTTGTCCCAAGGAAATATTTCTCATGCCTAATAATCCTTTTCCAGATGGGGATATTTTGATGGAACGCTTTACATCAGGAGGGGCAAATCAACTTATTTTAGATTTTTTTAAGGACACCTGATATGTGAAATCGTCTCGTTGCACCTTAAAAACACAAGGCTTCACAGCTAAACTATGCCATACATGCACATACATACACATAGGACACACACACACACACACACACACACATACCACAGCACCGCATGCCCATACCAGCACACTGCTCTTTTTCTGCAGTATTCATTTTTGATCTTTACCTATTATCATAAACAATCCCACCTCTTAACAAATGTCAAAATACTCTCAATCACATTTTTGACATTCTTAGACTTTTCCGCCTATCCTGCTCAGAAGTTATTTTTCAAATGGGAGGAAAATTTTCCGAGATTTTGAAATTAAGTAGTTTTCAGCGCCCTATTGTTGCCAAGGTCAATATTGGTTATGTAAAATAGTGGAGCGAAATTAACAAATGCCCTGAACACTCTTGAACTTTAAAACAATTTATTTGGAAATCTCTAGATTACTGCAAAGGTCCCATGTTCCTTGAGGTATGACGTCTAGATGTCATCGGTGTTAACAGTAAAAACCGGTCCTGCTCCGATTTATGTTACCAATGAATAACCTGATGGATAACGAGGTCAATTCCCCTCTTACATACGTATGGGGTGTCATTGAACCATTCCTGCAGTTATCAGTATGTTTGATCCTCTGTGCGCACCAACATTATGCATTATGTCCAGTCAGTACTATGGGTTCATAGGGTGATAGTGATTCTATTATTACATCCGTCTGTATACGACACCTCCAGCCATTTTTAACTCTTGAGTACGTGAATGAAGCCTCCAGTCTGCTGCAACATAGTTATTTAATGGGTTTCAATATTGTTGATGCAACGTCAAGATAGGTTTAAACTAACTTTGTGAACCTAACCTAGCTTCCTGCAGTTCATTTTTTATACAGTATCTCTGATTGGGCTATTACTCTGTCTGAAGGGCCCATCAAGTAGACCTGTATCATGCACTTTTAACTGTCAATCTAACACTTGTCTCTTGATTGGCTAAATTCCATATTTTTTAACCTACGAATAACCAGTAAAGTGGGCCGTAGTGCTCAAAGAATTTATGGGCAATGGCGCAGCCCGGCAGACAACCGGAGAGTAAAATTTGGACAAAAATGATAAAAATGTATTCATTTTTGAGGTAGAATGGTGAATGCTTGCCCCCAACATGATGAAATACCCTATTGTGTGCTCCTTCTCACCTAAGCTCTTGTTATGACACTTGTAGCTTCCATACAGGACTCTCCGAGAGGGCCTAAGATCAAAGCCTCATGATCTCTAATCTCAAAGTGTGATGTTAATTTTTTGCGTACATATGTAGGCTAAGAGCCCTCCCTTAAATAGGGAAGTCAAGGGCACACAACAACATAAAAGTCAGTCTGGTTCAATGTCTCGCCCTAGGGCCGTCTTATTATAGGAGATAATGTGTAAACTCGGATGAGAGTTGTTGCTCCTGAGGGCCTTTCTTACACTTAACAACAGCAGACATTTGAAAGGTCTACAAGTTACATAAGTCGTTGCCTAGCCACAGACCTTAATAGGCTGTATAAAAAGGCAGAAACCCTTCACAGTCGCCAAGACTTTCTTTTGAATCTAATGTGCCGAAAATATCTCTGGCTCAGAGCGATCTTTTGTGACTTAATGGCAATCTAGAAACTACACCAGAGCTGTGCTCTCACATCTTTGCTGTTTTGTGGCATAGCCTATAAATCAGTTTATGGACACAAAGAGGAACTCTGGCTGGCAGTGTGGGTGACCCACATCAGCTTCTGGAAAGAGGCTAAACTAAATCAACTTGGCATGTTTTTATTAACCATTGGATTTGGGGTCAACATATATTGAGTAGTGATATGTAAACCTCATTCTTGGACACGCCAGCTCAAAATCTTTCTGTGACATGCCTAACAAGGTTTTCCAATGCCCCTTAAAGTGGATTTTTTAGTGCTGCTTCTACTACAATGAACAACGTAAATGTTTCAAGCATTTTATGTGAATTTTTTAAAGAAGTCATAGAAATTAGTGCCGACCATTTTTGGTGAGGCTCTGATATGGACGAGTGATTAAATTGCAACATTTATATCCACAAAATGGTTTTTAATCATTGACATTTTTGCTTTGAAATTAATGTTTTTTACAGTATTTGATAGTGGGGATTGATAAACAGATGTGCAAATTTTGAAGGTTTCATTTTTCTCTCACCGCCAAAAACAAAAAAAACGAAGTTCGGAAACGGGACTATGAAATGAGGCTCCTCTCCGTCTGTATGTCCTGTATGTCCGTATGTCCCCCTATGTCTGTGAGAAAAATGTTAACCCTGGAATTCCGGGATAAAAATGTTCCCCTGTATTCTTATCTTTGAAACAACTGTAATTCGGGCTCACAAAATTCCCCTTTCGCTTCATGGAAGTGCAACATGGCATCGTTTGCTGTTCTTTCTTCTGCTATTTGGAAGTGCGTGTATGACGGTTTAAGTATGCCAATGAGCTAATTAAATAGCATAATTTTTTTAATGTATCAAATCACTGAAAACGGTACCTTAGATATGCCAAATTCTTTTGCCACATGGAGTACATCTTGGCATGCATTGTTTTCGCACTTTGACAGTGCATGATATAATCGGCTATTTGATATGCAAATGAGCTAATTACATAGCATAATTAATGTATTACTGAAACGGGTACACACCTCAGATATATGGAAATGCTGTTGCCACATGCTGTAACAATTTTTGGCCTGCATTGTTTTTCGCACTTTGAAAGTGCATGACATATTCTTCTGCTTAGGTAAATGCAAATGAGGCTAATTAATATGGTGCATAATGTTTAGCTGAAACGGTACATCGCATGGTGCAAATTCCTTCGCTACATAACATGAAAGGCCTTGTTCCATACTATCTTTGTGACCATGGATATGCGGTTTAGTTATGCAGCTTAGGTATGCAACTGAGCTGATTAAATAAATGCGCAGTTTTTAATGTTTTTTCGCTGACACGGTACATCGAATTGTGCACGATTCCTTCGCTACCATGAAAAGGCTTTATGCCATACAATCTTTGTGTGAACATGGTATGTGGCGGTTTAGTGTTATGCAAAGCTTAGGTAATTGCCAAATGAGCTGATTAAATATGCGCAGTTTTTAATGTTTTTCGTGAGCAGTATATCGGATGTGCCAAATTCCTTCGCTACATCAAGGATACATCTTTGTGTGAACATGATATGTGGTGTTTTAGTTCTGCAAATGTCATACATCTCTTCATCTCTATTATCTATATATTTTTTTTGTGTGAATCATTTTTTAGAGTTCTTGTGAGTTTTATTCCTTAGTTTAGTTTCAGTTTATTTTGGCGACTTATGGGTGGAGTTAATTGATTAATGTTTTTGTAGAGTTTATTTTCTTTATGATTATGGATGGAATGTTGTTTTTGTTTTTTTAAATTCCCCCCAACGAACTAAGATCTAAGGCAATCGGACCCTGTGTGTTGAGTTATGGATTGGGTTTCCTTGGACGAGTTATGTTTTAATTATCCAATTTTTTAATTTGTGCAGTTCAGTTGTCACTTCCAAATGATCGCGAAAATCGGCGGGGGACATATTTTACGCATCGCGTAAATACGAGTTCGCCTTGGTTAATCTACTTTTGGGTGTTTTGTCAGCAAAATTGGGGGGGGGGGGCTTAGTTAAAGAACTGTAGCCCCTACATGCACCCAACATCTATCCCATTCATTTACTAAAACTAAATTTATACTGGACCATTATAATTTATTATGGGAAAAGTAGAGCATAACTGTGGACAAAAAATTCCCTATAGTAATTAATATTTTGGATGACAGTAAAATAAATTCAAAGTCATACCTTCAACAACAAGCTGTGAAAAACACTTAAAAATAGTAGATTGGTTTAGGTCTATTTAATGCTACTTCTTCAGTCATGACTCTCTGTTGTATTGTTAAATAAGTGAGATCAACATACGCTGTGTGTCCTTCCTTTTTTCTCACTCTGTGTTTTGGTTGGCAAACAAATATTATGTTCCACTGAACAAGTCACACCTTGAATCATTCGGAAAAGCCGTAAAGTGAATGGATGACTTGTAAATCCATTTTAGGTAGATCGAGCCTTTTAATTAAAACATTATACTGTCATACTTATACGTCTGGGCAAATACAGCTTTGTATTATAGTGACCTATATATCATAGCATGATATGAGTGAGGGGAGGGACTGGTGCTCAAAAAAATTGGATTTGGGTTGTGGGTATCAATACAAAACTAAATGGTGAAAGGACTGTGTTTTGTTAGTAATACGATCAGTGGTGGTTCAATACCTAAAAATAACATACCCAAAACAGGTCAGGGACATAAGAGGCTAAAGACATCCAAGAAATTTGTAGGCTAAAATTTTAATTTTTGCCCTGACTTTAATCAACATATGGTGTCGATTACTGGACTTTCATAGGACTGCATACTCATTGATTTTAAAACCCAAAGGTCACAGACTGGTCCAACAAGGTGCATGCTGTGGGGAATCAACTCTGACGTGTGGGTTTTTCTCTTGTGTTTTTAAATGCCATTTCTTGTGGTCGTCAGCTGAATTAATGTCGCTGGAGTCATTAATATAAAATTGTTTTCTGTTTATCCATAAGCCGCGCTGGATTTGGTGCTTAATAATTTTCAGGGTGAGGGCTAATGTAATACAAGCTTTACAAACATGCAAAAATATCAATTTTGGAAAAATCTAGAAGGGTACACTATTTTTCAAATTTGCCAGTGTCACTTTAAGTACTGGCAACACACAACCGTGGTAATCCAAAAATTGTCATGCAAAAAAAAAAAAAAATGTTTTTAGTGACGGTTCCCAAACCTTTGAACAAGTTGGGTCCAAATAATGTGCAGACAATCATGGAAGAAAACCAGGTTTTCACAATGAGTGGGTTTCTAAAATATTTGTGCACAACCACCGAGTCTAAATCTGTGGCACAAATAGTAAGTCCAAATCTTTTAAACAATACCTACCAGTAGTCCAAATCTGTGTGAGATTAAAATCCTGGCACACGACTAGGATGACCCAATCAAAATGGACCCTGGTGGGTCCAACAACCAGCATTGAGTCAAATCTGAATGGACCTTTGACAACCAGTAGGTCCTGTATCGTGTGTAAGACACCAAGTGGGTCTAATCTCTGTAGACAACAAGTGGGTCTAAATCTCTGTAGACCACAAGTGGGTATAAATTTCTGTAGACAAAACAAGTGGGTTCTAAATCTTCTGTAACCACCTTGGGTCTAAAAATTCTCTGTAGACCAACAAATTTGTCTAAATCTCTGGTAGACACATGGGTTAAATCTGTGTAGACAACAAGTGGGTCTAAATCTATGGTATACAACATGTGGGTCTAAATCTTCTGTGACAACCAGTAGTGTGTCGAAATCTCTGTAGACCACAAGTGGTCTAAATTTCTGTAGACAAAAGTGGGGTCTAATCTCTGTAGACAACAGTGGCTAAATCTCTGTATCCCAAACAGTGGTCTAAATCTCTGTTATACACAACAAGTGGGTCTAAATCTATGTAGACCACAAGTGGTCTAAAGTTCTGTAGCCAACAAGGTGGGGTCTAAAAATCTCTGTAGACAACAATTGGGGCTAAAATCTCTTATACAACAAGTGGTCGAAACTATGTGACAACAAGTGGGTCAAATCCTGGTAACATCAATTGGGTCTAAATCTATGTAGACCACAATGGGTCTAAATCTCTGTCGACACAAGTTGGTCCGAAATCTATGTAGACCAAGTGGTCTCCATCTATGTGACCACAGTGGGTCTAAATCAATGTCAGACACAATGGGCTAAATCCTGTAGATGACAAGTGTGTTTAAATCTTGTATACAACAAGTGTTCTAAATTTCTGTAGACAACCCGTTGGGCACAATCTTTGAACAACCAGTGGGGTAAAATTTTGGTACAACATAAAGGCGTCCCCAACTATTATGCAAGTGGTTTGAAACCTTTTTTATTTACAAAATGAATGGGTCAAATCCATGTACAACAATAGCGAGTGAAACGCCTGTTAACCAGAAAGGTCGAACTTTTAAGTACAAAATCTTGGTATGGCAGCTAGTGTGTCTGTGTTCAATCAGCAGAGTGAGTAGGTCGAGATCCATGTACGCAACCAGCTTGTGAACCAGCAAGTGAAATTTTGGTATAAAATCAATTAGGCTTATCTTCATGCTAACCAGAAAGGTCTAAATTGGAGTACAAAATCTTGGTATTACAACGAGTGTATCCTTGTAGCATCAAAGTGAAGGTTCATAGATGTTTTGGATAAAAAGCGTTTTTAAAGGTCATGGTCTGATCGCCAATAGCCTCGTCCCCAGAACAGGCTCTGAATTCGTCAGATCTGCGAGAACCTATTCAGGTTCTCTCAAAAGGACCTTTGCGAGAACCTGGAGAACCTTAAAGTTCTCCGCTTTTAGGTTCTCACATAAGAGTTTTTTTGCGAGAACCAAACAACAAACCAACTCTCATATTGAAAATAAAGAATGGGCGTGTACTAGTCTTAAAAAACACTAAAAGACTCATTCCGCGATATCCCTGGATAAAGGATTTTTATTAATACTTTTCGAATTTTTCCAAAAAATTTGGCATGAATATTTATCTTTATACAATTATCAAATGGGATATATTATTTTTCTAAATTTATGCATATGTTTGCCTAAAATTGATTAAGTCTGAACTCAGAGAATTTTCGAAATATTTTTTTTTTGTGTAATAATGAAAAATAGTCCAATTGAACTAAAGTTGTTAACCTAAAAACACAATTTTCCGAAATTGAGATGAATCGGATTTTATCGTTTTGATGCAGTAAACATTTATGTGGTAGTATTACGTCCCATAGGATACTGTGTAATTAACAAAAATTCCGGTCCGGAATTTTAATAACAAGTTTGTTGATTTGCGATATGAAGGAATTCCGATTTAAGCTTAGCATTCACACATGATTAGTATATGGACAAGCATTTATGTACATGCCAAAACACGATTTTTTTTTGGAAATTGAGGGGCGCCCTCAAGGAAATCTCTGAGTCGGCCTTTGTTAAATGAAAATTGCTGGAAATGACATTCTTACACATGGAATCAAGGGTCCTTTTGTAATTTTTTTTTATCTAGGCCACCAGAGATTTGCCGCAAAAAAATACGAATTTTTGGGGATATTCACGATTTTTGTTGGTCCAGCGCGAATTTTCACGATTTTGTAAAAAAAAAACACCACCTTTTTAATGTTAATTTGCCAATAAACAAAACACAAACTGATTAGGAAATAATTATAGCAAACGTCGGCAAAAATTGATGACTCACCAAGCTTCCAATTAAGTGCAAAAAATAATAGTCCAAAATGTATTTTATAAATCCTAGCGTAGAACCCTACACTCTAACCTTGATTCCGTCTGACACGGATGACCTGACCTATTTTCCATTTAAGCGTCAAATGAAATATGGTTTTGCGCTTTTCGGTGCATTAAACATAATATTGACGCATGCTATCAAAGCTATCAACGCGCGGTAAAAATCGGGTCCTTCTGTTCACATACATTTTGGTTTATTCCATTGGTTTATTCATGGATAATCTCTTTCGGGAATTAAACAAATTCCCGGAACTTCGGTAGGAATGCGAAGAGATGAAATAACAACTTCATACACTGGAGACTTTTTCAGGGGCAGAAGAGTGAAAACCCTTCACTCATCCAGGGTGGACGTGGATCCCCATTCCCACTGGGATTCCCACGTGCGAAAGTAAATTATTCGCGGTTATGTACAGAGGTATGCAAAGGCCTCAGCCCCGGCCGTGCCATCTACAGCTGATTCAATATTTTATTCAGAATAAAAGGGAAAAATAAACAGGTGATAATGATGGGCTTCTTGACATTTTTCAGCCGAGATAAAACTAAGAAATAGATGTCACTTTTGGAAGTTTGAACATGTTTTTGCAAAGCCTTTTTTTTTCGTGTTCCTGGTTGACCTAGCAGGGCAAACATTAGGGAACGCATTTTCGCGCTTTTTGACTTTAAAAATAGTGCCTTTTCGCTCATTTCAAAATACGGGCCGCACATTTTGCCGTTTTAAATCGCGCAAACCTCTGGTGCGTATTTTTATCGTTTGATCATTGTCGATTGGCACAAATTTTGCGGCGAACCCGTTTTGGTTCTCGCAAGTGTCCTTTTGGGCGAACTTCAGGCGAACCTGTTCGCGGTTCGCTCGAATTTTCCGGCCCTGCAAGAAATCTCATATTTTACCCGGAAAGTGGTGAACATTTTGGTATCAGAAGAAAGGCTACTATTTTTCTCATTTAACCTGTGAAATCTCAGGGCAAAGGATACTTGGTTGGAAGTTATTAGCAAAATGTCCCCCAATTTGGTCGACCACTATTAATTTTCCACAGTAAAACTCTATGGGGCTTACAAAATCAACGTTTTTTAGTCTCACATCCAAAACGGATTTGAAATATCCGGTGCGAAACTTTACAAGTGGGGTTTTTTGAAGTGAAGGCCAATTCTATCAAGAATGAAAAACTTCATATCCTTAAATCGGGCCATCCCCCCCTCAAAGAGGTATGACCTTAATCATTACATGATAGATTACTTCAAATCTTATTTGGCCGACACTTACCTTCTTTCCGAAAAACTGTGTTGTTATCAGTCAGTCCCCCACAAAAAGCAATTTATTTTTTTTTTTTGGCTTGAGTAACATAGTTTTATGCGATAGTTGGCTAATTTTCCTGGTAGAAGCAAAAGCTGAAGTGGAAATTACTGGATATGAATTTCTGACAAGTCACCCTTTTTTCCCAAATCTGTTAGTGGCAAGCTTTTTTTAAAAGGCTTACTTGATTTGCCTCAATCTCTCCTCCTTCATGCTATCTGATAGAAATTCTCCAAGAAAAACCAAGATTTTACGAGAAATCGGATGCAGCTTTTTCCACGCTACAACAAGAAAATAATTCCCCATCACAATGCCCTGTGGCCACCAGCATCATAATTCCTGTCGCTGGCAGAAATTAAATTTTTTGGATTTTTATCCAAATGAACCAGATCCGCCCGATGAATTGAGGGATGGATATGGCAGTCCCGTGGGAGAAAAAAAAAAAGTTACAGTGTGGAAAATTACAAACATCCTTGTTTCCAATAGGGCAAGTGATAGTGACAAGGCAGTGAAGCTTGGATTACGCCTCCCAAATATATATCTCTTTAGTTTTTTTACTTAATTTCAGGATATTCATCATTTTGCCACAATTAATGCAAGCTTGGCTTCTTCAAGATGTTCGGCATTGAAAAAAGATGTAATTTAATAGTTTTAAGAAGAGGTGGCACTCAGTTTCTGGTTCGTTGCGGATGCCATAGGATTACAAAGCGAATTATAACACCCTTCCACTAAGTTTGGCGTGCTGGTTTACCCTCCTACTGTGGATGAACTAGACTTTGCATTTTAAAATTCATTTAACACCAAACATTATGTTTGTGTAGTGATAATGGGTGTAAGTTATAATATTACTATGGTAAAGGAATGTGTTAATGATTTTTAAGCAATTATAAATGCACCCCTTACCAAGTTGGGGTCAGGAAGTGTACTCTTTTAGATCTAAGTTTGGCAGTAATGTAAAGTGTTAGAAATTTGAACAATATATGTAAGTGTAACCATTGGCCAATCTAATTTTGTTTATAACACATTCTGTAGCAAGAAATATAGTGCCAGTTAAAATGTATTTGGCCTGGAAAAATGATTAATATACCCAACAGTCCTTTCTGATTGATAAACTTAATGTTAGCTTTTTGAAAACTAACTGCAATTAATAAGTGCATTAGGCCGCCCAGCGAAGCAAGCTCCCTGACACCACGGCTTGTGTTTCGCATGTCGCGATTAAGCCTCACGGTGGTATTGATTTTCATGGTTGGAAAAAGAAACATGGGCCTTAAAGGGACACAACAGCTTAGTTGGTTTTTGTTTATACCTGAAGTAAAGGGAGGAACGGTAGTGATAATTTGATGATCTTTCTAAAGCTTTTGAGAAGTAGGGGGAACTTGTATGTTACGGTGCAAATCTTGGTGAATTTTATTAGGCAAAAATCCGTTAAATTATTCCAGGATGACTAAGCAGCCAATTATAACACATTAGCTCTGCGTGAAAGTTCGTTGCAGTGCACTATTGTGGAAAAGAAGTGGAAGTAAAAAATCTAGTGCGATCATGTCTTTCAGTAAAGGCAATTCCATTTATGAAATCTGCCAAATGCTCCATCGAGGGAATTGACAGATCTAATTGCTATCTGGAAAGATGCCTGTATATTCGTCAAATAACTCCATTTATATGTAATCTTTTGCTCCACGAGAACGCATTTTCGATAAGTATGGGCCCAAATATGTTTTTGTTGGTATTGGATAGCATTAAAACCAGGAGGGAAACAAGAGCGCTGTTATCTCCAGCTACTTAGGGTGAATTTACGAAGGTGTCAGAAGTGGGAGGCACATTTGCCCCTACACCAGAACTTGAGGGGAGTTGCTCCTCCTGACTAAAAAAGAAAAATATACATGTCATAAACAATGCATTAACCTACATATGTTCTCCATTGAGTGCCTTGTAGAATTGTTTATTGTCACATTTCCGTGGGCAGAAGTTGATATAGATTTGAGCCTGTGTAAATAGTTGTTCAATATTTGATGCCATTTGTGCTTAATTTCATTTTGCTTTGTGGGGAGAAAATTAGAGTTTGACAGGATGCCGTGTGGTTTGAAACATATTTATGATTTGTTTGAAGGAGCAAGAAATTAATCTCATTTCTTGGTTCCAACGTGCCTTTGCTTAAAATTAAGAGGTAATTATGTATTTTGCAGCATTCTTAACATCGTTGCTTATACTTAAACACACACGTGCACACGCAAAGATAAGAAATACAAAACATGTGCAAATTTTTATACAAACTGTACACTAAACACAGAAACACATTAGACCACAAACATAAACATATTACATCTCATCACACAGTACACACATACACATGCATGCTTACATACACGTTTTCACCGACAACCGAGGACATGTGTACAAAACCTGACTTTTCACAGCAGAACTGAGGACACACACATCTGACAGTTAATCGCCTCACCATGGACTTTTACACAGAAATTTGACTTTTCACAGAGAAGTGCAGACATGACTGTAGACCTACAACTGCGGACCCCCTACCTATGGGTTTTAACAGTTTTACGTCTCTATGGCACTGTCTGCCAACCGAGGACGTCCTCAAAAATTTGTGTGTTCTCGGTTTATGGGGGAAAAGTCAAGGATGTGTCCTCGTTTGTCGGTGAAAACAAACTCATACACACATGTGCATGGATGCACACACACTCACAGCAGTTTTAGTGCTCTGCATGCTGGCAACAGTATAGGTTAAAAACTTTTTTTTTTCCAGAGGATCTCTTAAACTAATTCCATAATGCAACATGTGATGATTGGGAAATTATGCTTTAAAATAAGGTCATGTGATCCCACATTGCTTATTCAAAGCACACAAAGTCCTGAGTCTTATGCTTTTAAATATGCTAAGAAAACATTGTGTAAAAGTATGTTTTGATCCTACCTGTTCTTAAGTATGTCCTGCCATAGGTACAGTGAGGTATTAGCATTGAGCAATGCATTATGGGATAGTTTAAAGTGACAGGAGGAGATATTTTTTAAAAAAAAAAAAAAAAAAAACGAGGACGTCCTCAAAAATTTGTGTGTTCTCGGTTTATGGGGGAAAAGTCAAGGATGTGTCCTCGTTTGTCGGTGAAAACAAACTCATACACACATGTGCATGGATGCACACACACTCACAGCAGTTTTAGTGGATCTCTTAAACTAATTCCATAATGCAACATGTGATGATTGGGAAATTATGCTTTAAAATAAGGTCATGTGATCCCACATTGCTTATTCAAAGCACACAAAGTCCTGAGTCTTATGCTTTTAAATATGCTAAGAAAACATTGTGTAAAAGTATGTTTTGATCCTACCTGTTCTTATAAGTATGTCCTGCCATAGGTACAGTGAGGTATTAGCATTGAGCAATGCATTATGGGATAGTTTAAAGTGACAGGAGGAGATATTTTTGAGGATACAAATTTCTCTCTAATTGCACTGGATCGATTGTAGACCACCTACCAAGAACGTTTCAAAAGTTTATTGGACAAACAAGTAGAAAAGAAAACCGCAAACCTTGTTCTGAATTTGCCTGCTATCCTAATCGTCCCTATAGCCAGGAGCGTACTGACGTCACATCGCGGTGAAAACAAAGGGGAAGACCAGGGAATCCCCGAATCGCAGTGAAAACAAACTCCGCAAATTACGTCGTTAGGTTCACTGCACATCGTAGAACACTATGCGTGCAGCGCGCATCGAATTACACACGTAGTTGCCATGCAGATTTTGTTGAGCTCCCGGATGTCCACTCCCAGCTATAGGAAACCATGCTTTGATTTCTTTCTGGAAATGTCCTGATGTCTCTTTAAACCAACTCTGGCATGTCTATTTTGAGGGCTGTCAACAGAGTTGGCTTTATTAACCCCCTGAGCATAACCTTTCATACAGCTTTTCTGATTGGCTAATTACATCATAATTCATTTCAACAACCAGTTAAAATGCAGCTTCCAAATATTTAAGCTGTAGCCCTCTTCAGCCCTACCACCATTCTCTAACCATGTTGCTGATTGGCTTAACATATCCCATAAGTTTCATTTTGACCAATCAGCAAAGACATAAGTTTCATGGGATTAAAAGCAATGATGTGTGATTTCTGGAGAAATATGACAAATCAAAAGTATTCTCAGAATTAGGTCTCAAATGAAAATAATGCAAATGGTACGCCCACAAGCGGAGTACCCATCTCTCTGTCTTTTGGACACGATTATATAACCAACAATTGTGTTGAGGTTGTCGTTAAACTTATATTACTCACTCCACTCCCCACTCTTTCTTTGGCGTTTGGGCCAGACTTCCTCATAAAATGTTGCTTGCTGTGGGGGGTTCGCCACTCCTCCTGCACAGCGAGTCTGTTTTGCATTCCCAGCATATGCCGGTACCGGTACCCATTTATACTCCTGGGTGAAGAGAGGCAAGCGAGGTAAAGTGTCTTGCCCAAGTGCACAACACATTGGCGACAGCGGGGCTCAAACCCACAACCTTATGCTTATGATCCACTGCACCACATGTGCCCAAATGAAAGATTATGCCTTAAATTGTCACCAACTTCACTTTTGTGTCGCCTGCCTTAGGCAAGAAGACACATAAGGATCACTTTGTTGTCTGTTGACACATAGGGACCACTTTGTCTACTGTTGTTGATGTCTGTTGTTGTCATGAAAAAAGGTTAGCATTTGCCTGTAATATCTGCATACTTCGATGGATTTAAACCATATTATGTTTGTGTGGATCCATGTGTGGGAAAATATTGGATCCAAAACATAATAATGATAAAATTTGATATTTTCGCCCAGTATTTATTGGTCTTGTTATGAGTTTTAAAATATTGGGCTTGACTACGTCTCGCCCAATATTTTTGCAACTCGCCCAATAGATATGGGCTCAATCAATCCAATTTTAAACCATATCATGTTTTGGGGAGTCCAAGTGTGGGAAAATATCGGATCCAAAACATGATAATGATAAAATTGGATGATTTATGCCCAATATTAATTGGTCTCGCTATGAGTTTTAAAATATTGAGCTCGACTGCATCTTGCCCAATCTTTTTCAACTCATAGCTCGACCAATTAATTTGGGCTTAATCGATCCAATTTTATATCAAACTTGCATCACAAGTGCAACATGGGATCCCCTATTTGTTGATCGGGTCAAGGTCACATACCAAGGTCAAAGGTCATGTGAGGTCAAGTTGTAAGATTCACAAACCGCGACAGCAAGCGGTCCAAGGACCGATGTATTATTAAGTCCAAAAAAGCCAAGAAAATTTACAAAACCTTGAAGAAAAGCTGACTTTACCTGTATAAATGGGCTAATTAAAATCAGGATCCCCGATTTTAATTATAAAAAATTGTAATTTTAAGATGCGGATCACATACAAAGCAAAACTATTTTTTTGTAGTTTAGTTCATTTAAAACCAGTGGTATTAAAATTTCAACATTAGGAAAATGGAGGGCATCGTATGAAATATGGTGGTATTGCTTTATGGTGTACACAAATATGTTTTTCAGCAATTGATTTGCTCTTCTGGATGAATCTCACATGAATTCTGATAAGTGTCTTTCTTGTAAATCAGATGACCATTGGTGTCTGAGTTCTGTCTGACAAATGAATAAATGTATGTAATTTTACACACAGTCCATCCATATGTGTGTGATCGCAAATGTAGAATATTATACTGAATGTGTAATGATACTACAGACACAATTGAGAATTTGTTATTACTGTGGGCATTTATTCATTTGTCCTATAATTTTGGACCCATGGAAATGAACCCTTGATTGCAGGAATGACCCATTTGTGACACATCTGTTCCACTCAGGCCAAAGAAGAGAATTTTATAAAATTGGATTGGTACCCCTAAGGGGACTAACTTTACAACCAAGTTCAAACCATGGTTAGTCCTTCCTTAATGGACGTTTCTTCTTTCAACATACCCAGAAAAAATGGTGTATAACAGGTGAGAAAGTCCTCTTGGATGTGCTGTTTTGGCCCAACTTTGAAGATTTTTTTTTTCACCTTTACCATTCATAGTATGTTGAAAGAAAAAAAGGTCCATCCACGATGGACTAACCCTTGTCTAAAGTTTTGCTCCCTATTTTTGCTTATTTCTCTATTCCTGTATTTGTCCTTTAATTAGTTGTGTTACATATCATGCTTTTAAGAAATACTGTAGTCAATGAGAAAATGAGCCAACTGTAAGGGGAAAAAACAGCTTAGATCGGTGTGTCCCAGCTCCTCCACTAAACTTGGTGGGTAACTGTGGTTGTTCTTGAATTTGATGACAATACCCCTTTGCAGAGAATTTCCCCATCTAAATTACACGTTTTTTCATGCAAAATGAAGGACAAAGCTCAACAAAATGACAACAACAAAAACAAAACCCACTTATGTGTTTTTAAAGGACTGCAATAGGCACTATTCACACCGTGGTCATCTTGTGATGACTGACAGACTTGGGTGTCGATGTAGGGCCAGTCGCTGTAACTCGCATGCACCAATGCCTGCTCTTCGAATTTGACACAAAACACTTCTTCTACGTGTGCGGCAGTTGTGCCTGCCACCTAAGCCTCACTTTAAAGGTCCATTCATACTTCACTGCACTGCAGTGGACTGAAAATGGAGAAAACCATCTCTGACCCAACACAGCAGCAGCGCAATACAATTTGAACTGTGTTGCTGATGCGTTCAGTCATAGATGATTTTCATCCATTTTCACTGTACTACCTTTCAGTGCAATGAAGTATAAATGGACCTTAATTCCAAAATGGCTGTGGGAATAATCTATTTTGAAACAGCTACAACAGCCAGTACTTGACTGGGTGCCACCTACCACTTATTTTTTTCTTCCACCACTAGAGTATCAGTTCAGTATCACCACTCCCTACTCCAAAATTGCATCAAAAAGGCTAAAAATATGCAATGCTAGATGTAACTTTATCAATCCTAGTTATTAAATGTCTATTTTTTTCCCATAAATACATTGGCATTCAAGGTCTGTTAGCTGCAAGTCCTGTACTTAATAAAGACAGAGACGAAGAATAAGTTACTTTTTATTAATATTACTAAGTATTTTGCTTTCAAAACATTTCAATAAATGGCAACCAAGGCTTTATAAACATTATCTAAAGAGCCATCACTGCATGGGTCTTATTAGGCTGTAAGTTGTTTTGTCGGCCGAATCGTTTAGCCAGGTTTTTAAAGTATATTCCCTGATTTTTGCTGTGATTCTTGGCCTGAAAACTAAGCTGACTCTTATATCTGATTATTAATGGATGGTACGTGGGTAGGTATCCACAATAATGTACACAAATACATCTTCCCTGCAATATTCGAGTGATTGTAGTTACCTGCTGTAGTTTGGAGTAGAATTAAAATGGGCACTGCTGAAATCCAAAATCAGAACTGCGTCAGAGTTTCTCGTAATTTTATCATTTCTTTTGTTGAATTGTGTTAGCGGCAAACTTCACTGCCTGTTTAGTAATTTTTTTTTGTGTTCTACTATCAAAATGTTACGTTGGCACAGAAAAGGGGCATAATTTGGCAGTGTAACTCTGAGAAAATCTTGAGAATATAGCAGAATATAATTTGGATTGACTTGCAGATGCAATTTTAAAACAAAAAGATAACTGCATTTGTCATTTCTTGTGGTTTAATGCACAAATTAAAGGTGTTTGTGTTCCAATTGTATTTCCCCCCTGATTTACTTGGAAGTTGTGTCAATATATATACCATATGAAACACAATTGTTCTCATTGTTGTCCTGAAATTTCAGCCTCAAAATGCATTTCTTTACAAAGATATGAAGCAAAAACTTTTTTGGCTTCATGTTGTGGAGGGCCTATGTGATCATGCAGGTGAATGCCTGTCTGGATGGATGGATGGATCCCTGTCTAAAATTCATTAATCCACTCTACAGACTAAACCGATTACCCAATGACCTTCCAACATGGTAAGGTCATAGAACATGATGAGGTCATGTGCTGCATCCTTTTTGGATAGGTTATGAATATTAATGAGTTCATTTGCTTATTTTCGAATATTTTAAAAAAAATCATTAATCCACTCTACAGACTACACCGATTAGTCTATGAATTCCTAGCATGGCACAGTGATAGAACATGATGGGGTCATGTGCTGTATACTATTTAACAGGTTATGAATATTAATAAGCACATTTGCATATTTTCAAGAACATGTGATTAAACCACAGTTGTGGGGCCATCTTAATTATGCACTGCGTAAATCTTGTTATGGTTAACCATAAATATTAGTACAGTAATGAATAGTACATAGTGGTATGCTTTATTGCATCTATAATCAAAACCGCGTTGTGTGTATGA
>JAMKCH010016042.1:0-46052 GCA_023653785.1 Ophioderma brevispina
ACGTGACTGAACTGTAATTGCCTCCATGGCAAGACGGGTAATTGGAAAAGGTGGAAACATATTTTATGGTGAGATTTTATCCAAACCTAACACAACAAATCAGGTTTCCACTTTTGATAGAATTGATTATTTTGTCATGGGATGCAAAATAGGGTCGTTCACTATGTGACATCCCGAAGAATGGCCCATCAGCTGGGTGGGTGAGTGGTAGGAGTTGGTATGTATAGCAGCGGGCATAATTCCTTGTACATGTTGACAAATACGATGCGTGCATGCAAAATGGCACACCGTCCGATTGACAGAGGGAAGAGTGCACGCAGTGAGAGATTGCACGCATTGTGCCATGTAACAGTAATTATGGCGAGAGTATAAGTGGTGGTGTAATTTACAGCTAGGGAGTTAGGCAAGGCGAATGCCAAGTTACCGTCATCTTAAAACTAAACCTCTCCAGGTCTGTTCTTTGAGCTTGCTCCTCTAAAGTACTGTCCGCCCCGATCTTTCTTTTTGTGCTGATGATTTCTAAAATAGTCATCTGCTTATCTTCGTCCTCAGCGAAATTGAAGTTCAAAATAATATCTTCATATAATGACCATGCAAATAGGGCATTTTTAAACACAATAATGAAAATCGTTTTGTGATACCATACTCGAAAATAAAATCCCATGAGAAGCAATTATTTGTATCGCATTGCCAAGGATTATGTGTTGTACATTTAGCAAATACAAAATTGCAAATTTCTTCCAGAGTACGGCAAATGGCGTAAGATTTAGGCACATGTACTATAATACTCAGGCCAACGGTTCAGATGATATAAAAATCCCTACTTTTTAGGCAAGTTGGGGAAGAGGCTGTGGAACATGGAAATGCCCCTCTTCAGTTATCACTTACCCAATGAAAAACCCTTGCGGAGATGGGAGAACTTGAGTTCATTCAGCCCAGCATCTGAAGACAGGAGGAGTATATACCACATGGTTGTACATCGGTTAAGGGTTTATAGGTGCGCTTTTTGTCACTGCTGTTTTTGCGGTCCTGGAACGTCTTCTGCCTCACTTGATGAGGACACTTCCTGGTAACAATAGTTCATGCATATTATATTTTTTTATTCTTAGGGTGTTTGTTTTAGCTGTGTTCAACAAATCAAACATCGGACATCCTGACCATGTAACCAGACGTATTCCAATACAAAAATGTGACAATTTGAAATTTGGACACCAAAATGCAAGCCCTTACAGAAATCCAAATACTCTATCTGTGATGGTTTTTACCCTTACCATTACTATAGACCAAATTTAATGAAGTTGTGCAGCAAACCTCGCTGTTGCATTTTTCTCCATTTTGTCTTCCTTGCAAACAGTCATCCTTAAAGGCACTATCAGTGATTTGCCAAATCAGAAAATAAAAAAAATCATCAAAAATCAGATTTTTGCTGTCGGCAACAAGTACATTACCATAACTTACCTTGTAAGTTATAAGACTGAACGCAGCCTAATAAAGACACAATTGGATATTGTGGTATTTTACTGTCAGTACGGACATACTACTGAACACGTAATGAATGGCGATTCATATCTTTGAACATTGCTGTTTTCTGCCATTTTTTATTAGGAAAAAGTCATTTATGCCCATACTACAGAACTTAGGTTTTACTTACAGAATAAAGGGCAGTGGAGTCCAGTGGATTGAGCAATCGTCTCACAATCCAAAGGTCGTGGGTAGAAGTCCCACTGACGGCCAATGTTGTGCACTGGTAAGGACACTTTATCTTAATTAATACTCTCCACCAGGTGTATAAATGGGTGGTACAGGCATTATTCAATGCTGAGAAAGTAACCAGACTCGCTGTGCGGGAGGAGTGGCGAACCCCCCACAGCAAACATAATCCGGAGGAGTCTGGCCCAAACGGCACTAAGGGAAAAAATGGATGCGGCACTCCGCGGACGAGCTTGCTCGGCACGGGACTGTACTTTTTTAAGACTTATCCTTCACTTTTAGACTAAATGTACTCATGCGAATTCGAAGTAAAATTTTGAAATCTTTGGGCGGATCACTGATAGTGCCTTTAAGGTATGCTAAAGGGAGTGCTTAGCCGTGTAGCCTAGGAGAAATAGCCCCCAACACCCAAGTTAGTCTTACGAAGTAGTTTCAGAGGGTCATATTTCAACATTTTCAGAAACACTTTACATTGCACATGGAGTGAAAGCCATACTATAATACATGTATGTATCCCTTGGGTAAAACCAATTATTTCAGCCTACTAGTATACTATAGAATAGAATATGAATTCTAAATACATTTTCAAGTTAAATCCAGGGTTATTAAAAAATGCTTCGTTCAGATAGTAGATTCGCAAATTTGCAGTTCGTTCTGTTTCATATAAGGAAAGTGCTAAATTTGAATACATATAGCATTACATGTTATGGTTTGGGAACTTCAGGAGGGTTATTGAAGTTCAAAAATATAGAGTGTAAGTGTATAATAAGTGTATAATAATCTGCAGCTGAAGCTATTTGAGCAAAATGGCCGTATGCGAGGACATTTTGTAAACAATCAAAAAACACAAAATACAGCAAGTAACTTGCATGATCCCCTGGCAAGATGGCAGGGGGATCATGACTTCAGAGAACCTTTGACCTGGGTATATGCCCTTTGACATAATCCAAATATGAAGGAACCCATATGAACCTAACCCATGTCTGGTTTAAATCGGAATTAACTTTTCCTGAAAAACTAAAAACTCTAACCAACTGGAGACACACATCATACACACATACTAAATACCCCATACAGACATGACGCCACTCTCGCAAAATCCCTCTTTGATTTTCAAGCCAGGAGGATAATAAAGATGACAGCTCCTGATATTCAATCATAAGTGTGTAGTAAATGGTATACATTTATTGGTCTATATGTTTAAAATGAGATGGCTTTTTCCCACTACTTGTATAAAATATGCAATTTCTTAATGGGCAAGAAGAACAAATCCACATACATTTGGATAGGTTGAAGGAAAACCGTGGAAATGAAGCAAATCGCACACTTGATTGATTTGAAAATATATTCTTGTAAATAACTCAATTAAAGGATTAGTAGGATTTTGGCGTAAGACAGACAGAATTTCAATGGACTTTTAATAAATTCAAATGAGTAACAAAATGAGGTCCACTTGGATGCCATAATTCTAAGCTTCTGAAAGGCATATCAAATAGTTTCCAAACAATCTAAACCAAATTTATAGATATAATATCTACTAATAAATGCAAAATAGTGCTATTGTGGGAAAACAAAATTCACAATATTGCACATGGCTAGAACTATTAGTATTGTCTGACAGAAACACCAACTTGTTAACTTTACACAGGGTTCGTAAACCCAGCTCCTTCCAAAACAAGGATTTCAAGGTTCTAAATGAGCTAATTTCAAGGACACTAATGGTTTACGGATTTTCTGTATTCCGAACCAAAATGATTGCACGGTATGTGACGTTTTCACAAAAAAAATACAGAAAAATGGTAGCGTATGGAACTACATTGTTACCACCATTCAGAAATTGTAAGATTGTTTAAGTATGTTGTGACACAGACCGTCTGACAGCCACATAAGGAACTGTAAGTATAGAAACTAAGTCCATCTTGGAGAAATTATATGAAAAGAAGAAGGTCAAATTTAAAGGATCATTAGCTTGAAACTGACCCATCTATATACAAGGGCATCATGAGAAAGCTCTTTAAGTTACTGCTTTCCTGAAAAAAAAAAAGATATGGACAGGCGGAGTAGTTCCCCATAGATAGTTCCCCCCTTAGGAACTGTCACTATCACCAATAAGGAAAAATATTGTAGCTACAGTAGAAATCACCCCCCCCCCCAAAACCCCCCCCCCCCCCCCCAAACCCCCCCACACCCCCATACATTAAAAAATGACTTTTAAAGTCTAAACTTTAAAGGTTCATAACAGAAACTGAGCTACCTATGTACATATGGAACTGGCATCATGAGATAGAGCGCTTTAAAGCTACAGCTTTCCAAAAAAAATGGACAGAGCTCGCCGTCTGACAGCCCCATTCAAGGAACTGTCAGTAGGAACTAAGATCCATAGGGAGTATTTTTTTTATAAAGTGCATGAAAATGAGTCTAAAACTTCAAGGTTCTTACCTTGAAAACAGAACCCAATAAAACAAAACTTGTTTGTAGGTCTACCCCTTTGCAACTCTGCAGTTGAAAAGTAAACTAAAATAACTTCAGAAGACATTTAGCCACAGCGTTAATAAATGGTTAAATCAAAGATATTAATGTGTTGGTAAACCTTCCGAAAGTGGGGAGAAAAACGATGTCGGAAGGAAACCTTGAAAACAGACTTGAATAAAGTGAAAATCTTTCAAATCTATGTTCTTTTATGTGTTTTGAAACGATATTGCCTCTTTCCTTAACTTTATTTTTCCTGTATTTACTTATTTATTACTTTATATACATTTATTTTTATTTTAGTACGGCCGACCATTTTCCATTTTTTTTCCGGAAAAGGGGTAGGTTATTCGCATCATTTCTCGTACAGAATACGAAAAAATCCGTAACTGGGTGCAATTAGTTTCACTTTTAAAGGAACATTTAACTTCTTCTCAATTAGACTATGGGGCGTAGACCAAATAACAAGACTGCATAACAAATTCCGTAGTCCTTCCCCTTCAAAGGGGATAAGACAAAACCCGTGCTAAATTATTGATTAATTATTAAATGACATAACCGTCTGTTTGCCCCAAATAAAAACTTGACACATTTTCTTAAAAATGATAAAATGCACATCAATTTCTCTCAGGTCTAAACTTTAGAATAACCCAACATTTGCCCGCCGTGAAGCTTCACGTTTTAAAAAGCGAGCTGCCGGCGCGGAGACGCCCGAAGCTTAACCTTTTTAAAAAGCGAGCTGCGGCGGAGGCGTCGCGAAGCTTCCCTTTTTTAAAAAGCGAGCTGCGGAGGCGCCATGAAGCTCACCTGTCAAGAGGACCTCGGCAAAAAATGTAAAAACAGTGGTTTGGTCAATTAATAATAATGGGATCTAATAATAATAATAATAAACCGTATCACAAAGGTTACATACGCAGATATAAAGTTCTTCAATTTTGGTACATTTTCTGTGATCAGATATTCATTATTTTTGGTGCATTGTTGTGACACCTTACGGTCCATAATGTCAAATATGTCAGCTGAAATAGTTTTATTTGTTCCGATCTGCATTTTTTTTCAATTTGCAAGTGCAAACATCATAACTTGCTTTATAAGTCTCATTATTATTATTGTTTTCAAACGAGAGTGACGTCATGCCGGAGTCACCTATATCGATTCACCATGTCAGCGGCGTCGCAATGAGCTAACCGTTCCACCATTTACAGCATCCATTTCCCATCATGCACTATGTAATCGGCATTTCCGTCATGTTACATGTGATGTGGCCATTTTCCCATCATGCACTTTTCAAGGAAATTGACGTCATCCCTGAGTCACCTATATCGATGTCAGTCCCCCCGCCGTGGCAGCGGCGGCGGCGCGATGCTCTACTAAACTAACGTTCCCTTTATGCCCTTAGTGTTAACCATTGACATTATCCCATTGTTCTTCATGCATAATGGGCATTTGCGCGATCATGATATATCCCATCATGCACTATGTAAATCTGCATTAACTCTTTTCCCATCATCACTTTCAAGGAAAATGCGTCATCTCGGAGATTATCGATGAAGCGTGGCAGCGGCGGCCGATGCTCTAAATAACCGTTCCCATCATGTAATCTCATGGCACTTAGTGTCAAAAGTTTGGGTCATCAGAATAAAGCTACTCATTTTTACCCTGTGCATACCCTTAGGGCTTAAGGAGTTTGGGTTGGAGTTAATGACGAAAATATGCCCCATTTTGTTCGAACCAATTATTAAATTTACAGAGTACTTGGGATTACAAAATCACGTTTTTAGCTCTCACTTAGAACGGGTTTGAAATATCGGCGCTAACTTTACAGATGCGTTTTGGGTATAAAGAACATTCTAATCAGATTGGAAAATCAATAGACTTAAATCGGGCATCCTCCTGTATTATAATTTTCAAGGACAATGACGTCATCCTGGAGTCAACCTATATCGATGCAGCGTGGCAGCGTCGGCGGCGGCGCGATGCTCTAAACCCCCGTTCCCATCATGCACTTTATTGTTAACCATTGAGAGTATCCCATTTCCTACCATCATTATTATTTAACATGTGTTTAAATATTACTAGAACATTATTTTCTCAACAAACAAGGTGAAGATTAGTCGTATCTTTAACCCTCTAATGCACAAAAGGCAGCATTTTATACTACCTGCCACATGTATTGGGATCGAGATCTCGATCACTTGAGCACAGTAAGTGTAAACAACTTAAATTCCACACAACACCACATGCCTTAATCTTTTTCAATCCTTTCTAACACATACTTCTCTATCATACAAACTAGGTTTAAGATGAAGAACGTTCTTTAAAGGGGATGGGCCTAGTTTAAAGTATTTATTCCTTCTTTAACTCAATGAACGAACACAGACCTCTACTCTATCATTTAACATGTCAACAAACAGGTTGAAGATGAGGTCGTTCTTTAACGGGGAAGGTCCGATTTAAGTATACGTCTTAATCACAATTGATGACAACATAAACTTAGAATTTAACCGTTTCTTCTCTTTTTATCATTTTCTAACACTACTCTAATCTTTAACAATGTCAACAAACAAGGGTGAAGAATGAGTCGTTCTTTAAGGGGGAAGATCAGATTTAAGTATATATAAGTATACCTTTTCAAGGAAAATGACGTCATCTCGGAGTCACCTATACGATGCAGCCGTGGCAGCGTCGGCGCAATGCTCTAAACTACCGTTCCCACATGCAAGCTCATGTAACTATGGTCAAAGTTTTGGTATCAAACGAGGGTTGAAGATGAGTCGTTCTTTAAAGGGGGAAGGTCCGATTTAAGTAAACTTCTTATCACAAATTTGATGACGAACATAACTCTTATAATTTTTGTTTTGTTTCATGCATATGAACATACATAAGCAGACAATATTCTGGCAACAAGGGTTTGCTCATTTTGATTTTTAAAAATCACACTCACGTTGGGCCTAAGGGGGGGGGTTCCTAGGGACCCCCAGGCTATATCTCATTAACGGGCAAGAAATTTTAGTCAATTTTTCTCAAAATAATAAAAATGATAAAAAAACCAAATATTAAAAAACACACAATTAACAAAATTAGAGGTTTCAAATATTTTTCACGAGTGAGAAAATCCCGCCGAAAAACATCTTGGGTACTATTGAACCCCCCCCCTTAGGCATTACTTGTTAAAGGGGTGGCCCGAATTAAGTAAATTTATACACTTAGCGCAGAACGAACACAGACTCTATTATTTAACATGTCAACAAATAAGGGTGGAAGAATATGAGTCATTCTTTAAAGGAGGGGAAGTCCGATTTGTAAGTATAATAATATAGCCGGGAAATTTAATATTGCACTTTTTTTAACCTGAGGGTTCAAAGCGCCTGGTCATTATCATTACGCTGCCATCAGATAGTCAGAATCATGTCGCTTCATTAAGGTTTGCCGCCAGGCCACCCATAGCGCACTGCCTATCAGCACTTAGATTGGTGATATTCCCTCTAACATCTCCCATTTTCATTACCTGGGTGAGAAGAGGCAAGCGAAGTGCAACAACCCTTGGTCGCAGTGGGTCCGAGCCCACGACCTTCAGATCACGAGCCGGGTCGTCTATCCACTAGACCACATGTGCCTTCTATATAAACTTCTTTACGCGATTGATGATTTTTTGCAATTTTGTCTAAATTTTCCTAACAAAGAAGGTGAAGATGGATCATTGTTTAAAGATACCGTGCTCAAATAAAGCCTATGTTTTAACTTTAGAGAAACACAAGAAAAAGGAAGACACAACCTCTTTGTAATCATAAACTCAATAAACTAATAAGTCTCCTAATCATTTACATGTTTTCTAAATAACACATTAACATTTCCTAAACAACAAGGTGAATATGAGTCGTTCTTTAAAACTAAACTCTAACCATTTAACATGTTTGGTATTTTTTTCCTCATTCTAACATAAGGTGAATTGCGTCCGTTTCTTTTAAAGTTATCGTCTTAATGTAAACCTCTGTTTTAATTTAAGAGCAACTCCAAAAACCTTTTTTAATTTAGAGAAGACACAGCCTTTTGATATTTTTTAAATTATTTTATCCTTCTTAACGCAATAACGAACATGCAGACGCTATCATCTAACATGTTTTCTAAATAACATATTTTCTCACAAACAGGTGAAGATGATTCGTTCTTAAGGAGGATGGCCCGAATTAGTTATACAATTTCTAACTGGATTTATTGCCTTCACCCTACAACCCCCCTCTGTAAGGTTTCGCGCCGTTATAATTTCAATTTCAATCCGTTTAGATAGTAACTGTGTAAAAAATTAATATTGATCGCCCAAAATGGAGTACTTTTCGCTCATAACTATCCAAAACCAAACATCCTTTACCCGCAGATTTCACAAGGTACATGAGAAAAAACCCTTATCATTAACATGATTTTTTTTTTTAAAAATCCATATTTCTCAACAAACAAGGCTGAAGATGAAGTCGTCGTTAAAGGGAAAGTTTCCAATTTAAGGATATAAACTTCTTACCGCAATTAATGCGGAACACAAACTCTTATCATTTACTTCCAAATCAAACAATAAGTCAATTTTAATCAGTTTATCCTTCTTAACGCAAATGACGAAATCAAACTCTAAGCCAGTTAACATATTTTCTCAACAAACTAGGGTGGAGATAATTCGTTTTTAAAGGTGGCCCGAGTCAATCATTTATTCTTACACAATGACGAACACAGACTCTACAATTTACATTTATCAACCAACACACGGGTCCAGACAAGGTGAGGCCCAATAAAACACTACATTACATGATAATAAATTTCCAAACAAAATCAACAAGATGTGTCGTTCTTTAAAGGGAAGGTCCGATTTAAAAGTATATTAACATTTTAACGTAATTGATGATGACACATACTCTTAATCATTTTAACATTGGTTTTTTCTAAATCTATTTTCTCAACCAAAAAATAACGTATTAACCTGTTTTTACATGTAAGCAAACTAACATATTTTCTCAACCAACAGGGCGAAGATGTGTCGTTCTTTAATACACTCTTAACATTTAACATGTTTTTGTAAACGCAATTAAAGTGTTTTCTACGTAAACACATTTAAAGGGTCCCACAACACTATGCCCTTTGATCTTTTAATCATTTCTAAACAATTAAGTCAATTATCCCCGTTATACCTTATTCAATTGCGCAAACACACTCCTAATCGGTTAACAGGTTTTTTCTAATTTTCTCAACAAACTAGGGAGAAGATAATTCGTTCTTTAAAGGGGTGGCCCGAATTAAGTATTTACCCTTCGTAACGCATTAAACTAACCCAGACTCTATATAATATAATCTTTATTTGAGTTCTAACTTAAAGCATGAGCAACATAGTAACTCGGGAAAGAAAAATGGCTACAACAGCCCAAACCCAATGATGTGGATTTCTTTCCTTGCAAAAATAACGATATACATGCATACACAAATATACAAAACAATTTGCAGATGATTTTACATGTCAACAAACAAGGGTGAAAGATGATTCGTTCTTTAAAGGGAAAGGCCCATTTAAGTATATAAAATTTTAATCATCTTGTTGAATTGCTTTCACCAATAAATTTTCTCAATGGAGTGAACATTTTCGCTCACAACTTCCAAATCACAGAATCAGTCAATTCTAATCAGTTTATCCTTCCTTAACGCAACCCCACCCTCAACCCCATCTGTAAATTTATCATTCTTAACGCAATGACGAACACAGACTCTATCATTTGAACATGTCACAAACAAGGTGAAGATTAATCGTTCTTTAAAGGGGAAGGCCAGATTTAAGTAAAAATTTTGTAAGCTTCATGAATTGCTTTCACCCTAAATTTTCCTCAAATGGGGTACATTTTCGCTCATAACTTGCTCAAATCAAACAATAAGTCAATTCTAATCATTTATCCCTTCTTACGCAATTGACGATTTCATTCATTTAATGTGTTTTCTAAATAACCACAAACTATAGGAGGAGATTGGTGTTCTTTAAAAGGGTGGCTTCGGTTTAAGAATTTAGCCTCTTACGCAATGCAACGAACACAAACTATCATACGTACACAAACTCTTATCATTTAAGATGTTACCTCAAACATTCTGACTCATCATTTGCTTCAATAGTATTCAATAAACAGGTGAGTTGAACGTTATGCCTTTTGAGGCTTGATCGTACCGTGTTTTTTTGGATACGCGGGGAAAAAAGTCTTTGTACTTAATCCTTAATGTAATCATGAGGGCGAGATTATATTGGATCGAGTCACATAATTTCTGTCTTGCCTCTCTCCCACTTCGACGCTGTCCAAAACTTTTCTGGGGTGGCACGATGGGTTGAATCTACTATATAACCCTATTTTCTAAACAACAAGGTGAGGATTAGTCGTTCTTTAAAGGATTTTCACCGTATAAACAAACATTAAAACTACACACAAGAACATGCTCTTTGGATCTTTTAATCATTTCTCATACATACTACTCACCCATTTTAACATGGTCAACAAACACGAGGGTTACTGAAGATGAGTCATTCCCTTAAAGGGGTGGCCCGAATTTTACACTAAGTGACCGGGGGGTTTCCTCTGGACCCCAAAATTTTGGTTTTTGCGCTGGCCGCTTAATTAACGATGTTTTCAAAATAACAGATTTTCTCAAATGGAGTAAACTTTCGCTCATTAACTTCCACATCACACACCCTTTAACCCTAAGATTCCACAGGGTTACATCACTTATTATTACATGTGTTTTTAATAACTACCAGTAACCATAGCTTCACCTTCTTAACGCAATTGATGACGACACAAACTCTTATCATTTAACATGTTTTCTAAATAACATATTTCCTCAACCAATATAACGTAATTAACGTGTTTTCTTCTACATGACATGTAACAAATACTATTTTTCTCAACCCAAGGGTGACGATGTGGCGTTTCTTGAAATACAACTCTTAACATTTAACATATAATGACAGCGTTCAAGCTTTGACTTACGTTTGGTGGACAGAATGGTGGAACTTAAAGGGAAAAGATATCCTCAGTTAAAATACCATTTTCTGGGGTGAAATTTTGTGTAGAAACTGAATCTGAAATTAAAAAAGGCATAATTATTAACTTGAAAATTTTTCCCATAGCACTGTACAGGCCATATTTTGCCCGACAGTCCTACATATTGAAGCAAAAATCGGTCGCAAAAAAAATAAGTCCTTCCAAACTGGCACTCGCAGGCTGAAAACAAATATAAAACTTGCTCTAGAGGGATGTCTTGGCTTATAGCAAGTTTATATTTGGTTAGCCTTAAACCTCGCAGTTTTGAAGATTATTTTTTGCGAAGGTCTTTATTTTTTTCACGCCCTCCGAAATTTTAGGGGTAGGGCAACTAGTAATACTTTATTTGTTTTCAGTACATTCAAACTCGTCGAGTTGATATCACTATTAGCTATGAAATACTGAACAAAAAAGACACAAGAAGGCCTCACCATAGGCTCATACCTTGAGGATTTATGGCTTTCAATCCACAAAAATTGGGTGAAAATTGCTTTTTTCCCCAAATCCATTGTCACCCTGACCGCCGACTTTCTTACCCTGTTACAAAACAATAAAGAAAGATTGATCCCATTTAATGATTTGAATATTCCAAATGTACCCCTGTCACTTGATTAGCATAAAGAATTAGTCTTACTAGGTAGTTTTCATGTTTCCTCCATCACAGGAAAATTAAGTAAGTCAAAATTTTTGTCACCTGAAAACGGCAGTTTGGCTAAAATTGGCCAAAAATGAATTTTTCTCAAAATCAGTGAAAAAATGGGGTTTTAAGGGCCAAAATCTGAAAATATATGACATTTTTACCCATAGGAAACATTTAAGGATCTTACGAAGTTTGACTGTTTTAACCCCTAAATTATTTTTTTCACAACCGTGGTCCGCTAAAAGTAAGTCAAAGCTGAATGCTGTTATATTTTGTTTAGTTAGTTCTAAAATTTCGCGACGCCGCCGCTGCCTGCGGCTGCAACCCTGAGCTTCAAAATTAGACCCAAACCGATTTCACCAAAAAAGTATAAAGGCTTCGCGGCGCCCGCCCCCGCTGCCACTGGCTACAACCCCAGCTTGAAATTAGATGCAGGCAAACTAAAACTGTGTTGTATTTATTACTTATGGAATTATAATTGCTTATTTAACTTATGTAGTTATTCGTACGGACGGTTATTCTAAAAGCATTAACATTTTTCTAAATAAAGTATATTCTCGTAAGCAACTAACATATTTTCTCACCAACCAAGGGTGAAGAATTTGCGTTCTTAAATAAACAACGCTATAACATTTAACATATAATGAACCGCGTTCAAGCTTTTGACTTACGTTTGGTGGGACATGAATGGTGTCAAACTTTACGGGAAATACCTAGTTACATAAATACCATTTTCTGGGGTGAATTTTGTGTAGACCCTGAACTCTGAAATATTAAAAAGGCATAATTATTAACTTGAAATTTTTCCCATAGCACTGTACAGCATATTTCTCTGCCCGAGTCCTCATTTTGAGCAAAAATCGGTCGCAAAAAAATAGTCCTTCAAAACTGGCACTCTCAGGGCTAAAGACAAATATAAACTTTCTCTAGAGGGATGTCTTGGCTATAGCAAGTTTAAATATTTGTTAGCCTTAAACCTCGCAGTTATATTGAAGGACTTATTTTTTTTTGCGAAGGCCTTTAATTTTATTTCACGCCGTCCGAAATGTTAGGGGTAGGGTCAAACATAATACTACTTTATTTGTTTTCAGTACGCATTCAACTTAGCCGAGTTTGATATCACTTTTAAGCTAGTGAAAGACTGAACAAAAAGACACAAGAAAGCAAATCAGATCCAACAGATAGCTCAACCATTGAGGGAGTTCTGGCTTTTTTCAATCACAAATTGGGTGAAAATTGCCTTTTTTTCCCCAAATCAATTGTCACCCTGACCGCCGACTTTCTTACCCTGAGTTCCAAAAATAAAGTAATAGATTGATCCCATGTAATGATTTGAATATTCCAATGATTAACCCCTGTCAACAAACAATGAATTAGCATTAATTTAGTCTCTACTAGGTTTTTTCATGTCATACACTCACAGGAAAATTAGAAGTCACAATTTGTGCACCTGAAAACGCCATTTTTTGGCTAAATTGGCCAAAAAATGAATTTTTCTCAAAATCAGTGAAAAATATTATGGGGTTTTAATGCCAAATCTGTGTTGTGTCATATGATCCATTTTTAACCCCATAGTCAACATTTAAGTATCAACGAATTTTGACTGTTTTTCACACCCTAAATATTTTTTTTCACACCCTGCTCCTCTAACCGTAAGTCAAAGCTGATGCTGTTTATTTTCGTTGGGTACGTTCTAAAACTTTCGCGACGTCGCCGCTAGCAGCGGCTGCAAAACCCTGACTTCAAAATTAGACCGCAAACCCGCGATTTCACAAGTATAAGGCTTCGCCGGCGCCGCCGCTGCCACTGGCCTGCACCCCGGCATTGAAATTAATATGCCGGCAACTAACTTTGTTATGTATTTATTTACTTATTAATTCATAATTTTGTGCTTAATTTACTATTTTTAATATTTATTTCTAAACCTATTATAATTTCTAAAACGCAATTAAACAATGTTTTCTAAAATAACGTAATTCTCGTAAGCAACCTAACATATTTTCACACCAATAAGGTGAAGTTCTTTCATTCTTTAAATTCAACTCTTAACATTTAACATGGTTTGCCCAGCGGCTGCAACCCTGAGCTTCAAACTTACACCCAACCCCGATTTCACCACAGAAAGGCTTCGCGGCGCCAGCCACTGCCCACCCCCCAGCTTTAATTCGTGCAGCCACATAATGTTTGTATTTATTTATTCTTTATTTATACATTATGTAATTTTATATATTTTATTTATACATTTCTTATTTATTATTTTATTTCTAAAAAACCCCGTTTTCGCGACGGCCGCCGCTGTAAGTGGGCTGCAAACCCATAGCTTCAATTTTAGACCCAACCCGATTTCATTCACCAACATTAACGTGGACAGAGGAGATTTTTTGGGATACTAATTTCTCTCAAATTTCAGGAATCGGTTGTAGAAAAAACCACCTACCGAGAACGTTTCGAAGGCTTCATGGAACAAACAAGTTACAAAAGAAAAAAAAAACCGCAAACCTTGTTTTTGAAACTTGCCGCTATCGTAAACGCGTTCCCATAGAAAACTAGCTTGACTTCTGTTCGTCACGAACAGAAAGTACTAAATCATCATCCTACTATATAAAGAGGGAAAGAGGGCGTGTTCAGCTTTTCATTTCAGGTTTTTAATCTAATACATTGGTAAGCATTCCAAATATTCAAAAACGGGGTTCAAACAAAATTGGGGGGGGGGGGCGCTTCTTTCGGAATCTCCTCATGTCTCTTTAAAGTCTCGCGGCGCCGCCGCTGGCAGTGGCTGCACTCAAGATGTTCGCGGCGCGCCATAAGCCATGCTTATAAAAAGTGAAGCTTCGCGACGCCCCGAGCCGCCGTCTGCCAGCGGCTGCAAATCCTAAGCTTTTCTCGTCAACGGCCCGCAGACAACGTGTTTCAAAAGGTGAATTTCGCGACGCCGCCGCTGCCAGTGGCTGCAAAAGCCACCCAGATCTTTCGGCGGCGCCGCCGCAGCCATCATTTTTTAAAAATGTGACTCTTCGCGACGCCGCCGACTGCCAACGGCTGCCAAATTAACCCTGAGCTTCAAAATTACTATCCACGTCCCATTTAACCATCAGTAAGTCGTTACGACGCCGCAGGCTGCCAGTGGCTGGCAGCCCAAAGCTTCTCGCGCTGCCGCATGCCACGTTTAAAAAGATGAAGCTTCGCGACGCCGTCCGGCTTCCATGGCCTGCAACCCAAAACTAAAACTTCGCGGCGCCGCCCGCAGCCACCCTTTTTTCAAAAAGGTCCCAGCTTCGCGAACGCCACCAAGCTTCCAGTTGCTTCAACCCCCACTTATCTTCAACCTTTACCACCCAACCCCGATTTCACCACCCTTAAATATATCGTTACCGCGCCGGCCGTTGCCATGGCTGCAAACCCAGAAGCCTTCGCGCCGCCGCCACCATTTTTTAAAAGGGTGAAGTTTCACGACGCCGCCGCTGCAAGGAGCTAATCCAGTTTTGCTGTCAAGTTCCACCACCTAGTACTGTCTCTTGCTTCCTCCGAATACTCTCTGCTCCTTTTATCCACTTGTGAATCTTTGCGACGCCGCCGCTCCCAGTCGCTAACACACCCCGAACTAAAATTTCCAAAGAGCATACTTTATATATTCAAGAATGTTTTCAACACTGAACGCAGCCGACAGAACATGACTCCAGAACTTAGTTTTTTTATGACAAAATGAATGCGGGGAAAACAAAACACATTCTAAAGTAGATAGATGTTCCATATTTCTTCTTTGATACACACATCACAAGTTACGCCTTATACAATCCTGACAAAAAATAAGTACAATATAACAGAGTTTAGCTATTTTCTTTAGTTTTCAAACTGGGTCGTGTGCGACATGTGGCGGTTTTCCCCAGATCACATCACCTTTCCTCTGGTCATCACCGGCGCCGCAGCCAGCTTGCTCCGTTTTTAAAAAGTCGAGCTTCACGGCGCCGCAAAAATGGTAGGGTAATCTAAATGTACTACTCCCTCTTTCCATATATTCAGTGACCAATGAAATATGTAAAAGACTTCAGCAAACCATTAACTAAGATATTACAATGGGCCCTGTAATGCGGGAGCTTGTTATAAGCAGGAGGATAAGGAGTGGGCGAATGTGGAAAAAGGAAGTTGACAAAATGGCAGGAGACAGGAAGGGGTTAAAGCGGTTGGGATGTTACATAAATAAGTGGAAGTGAGAATAATGAGAGTGGTATAGTCGAGTAGGTTACACTACCCCTCCCACCCTGTTCCTCCTCGCACCCATCCTCCTCCCGCCATGTGTGTATCACCTCCACGATTCTGGTTTGATAACAAAATACCCGTCCTCTTTCACACAATAACCATGGACCTAATTAAATAACCAACCAGTATTTACATTATGATATAGGTCACTGACCCTAAGTTTTCTTCTGAAAGCGCGGTAAATTTATACAATGGAAGTTAAGCAATAATTACGGATTTTACTTCTGCACAAAGTTGTTAGGTCAAAGCTTGCCCAGCCAACCATTTCTGGCATGACGTTTCGTTTGTCTTTCTTCCTTTTCGAATCAATGATGGAAAACATGGACAAAGTATAATTGAACCGCACTCAGAAGGCTCAGATTTATCTGCGAATGAGGAGAAATATTTTGCGCTTACGTCCTAAACAAAGAATTCGTCTAATTGGAGAGGTTTTAACACCTGAGTCCATCCAAAACCCGGTATGAATATATCAATTCTCCTGCACTCCCGATGAAAAGGAATCTGAACTGTTTTTCTACACCACATACCGTGCCGGTAATTGATATCTTTAGCTCCATTGTCTAGTGTATCTATTGGTCCCTGATATTGGGGGGCATAAATTGAAGTGACATTATTATTTCATTTTTTCAAGAAAAATGTGCAAGGTTTATTTGGGGCCAACAATAGCTCACATTATATGATTTTAAGGAAGAGTAGTAGATAATAAAAAAAAGCAGAGAGTAGAAGAAGGGGGACGGAGGGAAACTTCGTGCAGAGCGGGGTAGGCTGAAGGCCGAAAGCGATGTACGTTATGGAATGGGTGTGAGTTGGTGGGTAGTGGCAAGGAGTATGGTGGTCGTGATATGTTGAGTAAGAGGCGGAGGCAGTGCACTTCAGGTTTTCTTTTTCTTAATTTACGCTTGGTTTTTGCTCCCCTCCTGTGATAGGGATTACGAATCCGACAGCGTAGAAGGGCATGCCCTAGTCCTAAATACAACCCAACACCGACTACGACAAAAACAACACCCAAATAGTGCGTGATCTTTTACATTTATGGACACGTGTTTTTCGGTAAGCGTTACAGCCTGTAAGAGCAGCATAAGGGTTAAATAAATTCCTTAAATCCCATTGCCGTTTTGTCGCAAATGGATTATAAAATTCAATACTTTTGTTTTGGCCATGCCATTATATTCATTTTTAATCAAAATCTCACAACAGTGACTGCAATTTTCAAGGACTTTTTTTTATTTTTCAAGGACCATTTGTGAATTTCCTCCAGGGTTTCAAGGTCTGGAAAAAAGATTTTGAAATTCCCAGGACTTTACAAGGCCCCTTCAAGGACCGTCAAATGCTTCATGTTACAATAAGAAATGTTGTACCCTAAAAGTCAAAAAGTTTCATCACATCACCAGAGGCACAGTAGACCTCAGGAAAATCTTACGCATCATGTATTGGAAACTGATATAAAGCCCTGCAAACATTTGGTAGTCTGGTCTCGGACCACAAAATATTCCATGGACCATATAATATTCTGAACATTTGGGGAACAATGGGGTCCAGTGGACCATTCAAGTTAAAACCAAAGTGGGAACCCTGGTTAATGAGAAAAATAATTGCATAACAAGTCAACTCGATTTATGCGATGCGGAGAATATGTCCCCCCGGCCGCATGTCGCGATCACTAACATGTAATAAATCAACTCACCCCGTTCCCCAATACCCCGAACACCCCACCCCCCGTCACCAACACCACCGCCCTCTCAAGCACCCCGCAACCCCTCCTCCCCTCCCACCAACCACCGCTCCCCCCCCTCATCCCCAACACCACCTGCATCAAGTCCTCAGCCCCCCCCCATAGGCATAGTAGGTCTCATGTAGCGAAGGACTGTTGCCTATTCGACCTACCCTTTCAGAGATACAGCAATCCACATAATTTAATTAGCTCATTTTCATCCTAAGCCGCATATATCACATTCAACTAGGCCAAAAAACGTGCACCATGATAGGGGCTTTTCATGAAGTGCAGGAATTTTTGAGGGTATACCAGATGTAAAACCGTTTCAAAAATATAGCAATTCCGCTGAACTTTTGCATATTAATTAGCTCATTTGCAATACTCAATTTTGCACGAAATAAGCCAAAATCTAATCAGGTTGAGAACAAAAAAAACTTCAGTCCGCTTTTCCTTCCATCAAGTTATTCCTTTCTAAAACGCCTTAATTTAAATACGAACTCCAGAAAACTTGTACACAAGGCCTTGCACAAAGAAATTTCCGGAATTGTTCATTAACCTTAAATTATCATATTTACGCCCAAATCTAATCAGTCGAGAACATCATCACCCGCTTCTTTCCACCACGTTACATCATTATCGCCCTTACGGAAACTCCAGATAAATCGTTAACAACATGGTCTTAACATTTTTTATCAACGGACGAATGGATGTTACCGGGACGGACTAACTAACGGACAAACGGACGCTGCTCATTTCCATCTCATAGATTCCCCCCAATCATAGTCCCCCGTTCCCGAACTCGTTCGCCGGGACAAAAATCATGGTATTGATATTTGTCATTGAACAGTAAATGTTTAATGTGCCATCCGTGGTGTGCTTGAACATTTACGCGCCGAAACGTTTGGATTGATTCATTTTTATGGGCAGGTGGTGGTGCATTTATTGCTTTAAACATTCCGCACAAAAACATCGATTCATCCGTATTCAGATTTTTTTGTAAAATGTCGCTGTAATAACAGTTATGAATTATGTCTGCATATTTTTTAGTTTCTTGTGCAATGACAGAAATCACTGCACTTTTGCGTCAGTTTTGAACCAAACTCATATTGGCACATGCCCTGCAGGAAGTTTCACACCAGTAAAATAAACATGAGAAGAGAGAGCTAAGCCCCTGTTTTTGCAAATGATGTGTTTTTTTGTGGGACCCTTATCTAAGTGTAAAACCCTGAAAACTGAAGAGAAAATGGCGAAGATCTGGGTTGGAAAATCCATGGTTGCTATCAATATTCAGTATACAAATTCCTAGTACTACAAAAAAAAGGTTGGCATTGATACTTTTGGTACTTTGATCCGACTCCCAATTTTTAACGTTCTTACGGGCCAGGGACACCCGACTGAAAAAGGCCCCTGACCTCATGTTCCACGGTGCCTTCTTCTAGTTCTTCACGATCCTTAGCTCAAAAAATTTGGGGATAACTATACCCTAATTCATGTTATCGGGTAGGAGAATATGAAGAGATCTTCAACAGATTAGCTTTTTAAGGTCTGGGATGTTCCATTGAGGAGAAAATGGACGTTTTCATCTCGCCCATGGTCTGTACAGGAACCAATAGGGACTTCTATAATAAACCAGCAACGCTTGTGCCATTATTTGTGTGTCAAACTGGAGCGCGTGTGCTTGAATTTTGCACAATACTCGAAGCTAAAATATGATGAGACATGGACCTCTAATTAGTCCAATGTATAACATTGTCTGTTGGGTTTAAGTAAATTAATGTCTGAGATGAGCAATCCTACAGAAGAAAAAATTCGAATCAATAATCAATGGATTGTTTGCAGCGTGCAGGTGGTCTGGTACGGTATTGTAAATAGTTTAAATCACCGATTCCCTCGACTGATCGAGAGCAGTGATCGTTATTCAATACAATTCATGTATATAACCTCAAGATTTGAGTTTGGTTGGGCGGGCATTTTGAAATGAATGGTGCTCACACAAGGTTGTTATTTCTCTTAAAGTCTGAACCCACATTTTAGTATCGTGACCGTTGCATAAAGGCCATGAAATGACCCCGATTTTGTACATATGCATTGTTGACTATTCGGTAAATTTGCTCAATCTTGATTAATATGCATTATTGGATGGATCTTGACAAAATATACTGAGATAATAAAATGTGAAATTACATAATCTTTTCATTTCATAATGAGATTGAAACAAATTTGGGCAGTTTTTTCGGAAACTCAGATTGTTAGTACAGAAACGGAATTTAAAATTCGGGACTATTTATATTTTGACTTATGTCTAATAAAATACTAACATCGTGGTCCTTGGACCACTTGTGTCGCCTGCCCCGTCACGGTTAGTGAATGATATGCCTAACCTGACCTTTGACCATGATATATGACCCTTGACCACACACAAAATGAGGGTTTTGGCCAAGTAGACCTCCCTTAAACAAGTTTGGTTCCCAACTTGAACTTCAACTTTTCAAATGATGTCAAGTTTAACATTTTCAGCCTATCTTACAAACTTGAATCCTCACATGACCTTTGACCTTGTATGTACCCTTTGACCTCATCAACAAATGAGGGATTCCATGTTGGTATACCTAATGATATCAAGTTTTGGTTCCAACAGACCCATTTGGCACTATCCCCGCAATGCATCTCGTTTGGTGCCCATTCCATCCGGAACTTGTGTCCAGATGTCATGTTTTAACAAAACAATGTTGTTCGTCTATAAAAAAGAAGTAGGAAGGATAATGAAAAGTATGGAATGGGGAGAGATTTGGGGCAGAAAGAGTCCTTAGGTATATAATGTCGTGGTTGTTTTTGGGGTGGGTGAGTGCTCTGGGTTCTCCTCCCTTTGGCCCTAAAATTACAATACACAGTACCTTTTTCACATGAAGTTAATCTTACAAAATTTAGACGAATAATCTAAGGACCAAAAAAACAATCAAGGCAACTGGTGTGTTGAATTTCACGACAAAACGTGATATTTGCGATCGTAACTGTGCCCTTCTTGTCACCTGATGGACATTACACAACTATAGTGCAACGTCACATAGCGTAAGTTTTTCTGGTGTTTTCGGTTACGCTCCTAACCGTGAAATGTTTTGGTAGCCGACTTGAGGCTGGGTAATAAGTACCAGGATGGAAAGGCACCCGAACGAGAAATGCTATTCGGGGATCATGCAATGGGTCTAATCGAACTTCAACTTTTCAAATGAGGTCAATTTTCAGCCTATTTTACAACTTGAGACTCAATGACCTTTGTTGGACCTTGGTATGGGGACCCTTTGTGCCCTCATCAACAAGGGGGGATCATGGGATGCCAGGTTGCACCTGTGACCCAATTTTGGTTAAATCCATGAAAGTATGAGATATTACAGGCAATGTTAACCCTTTCTTTTTTCACAACATAACAGACATCAAACCACAACAGACTCAACAACAGACATCAACATGGACAAAGTGATCCCTATGGTGAATCCCTCCTGATCCTGCTTAGGGCAGGCGACACATAATGAAGCTAATTGTTGAATAGGCCAAACCCTGATATGAACTGACTGGTCCTTAGAACAACCATTTTTCTTGTTAGTTCATGAATTGGAAGCCCCAAAATTTGGCCACATTGGCCCGATTTCAGGATACCATAGCTCATCCGACAAACTTAGGCTACTCCACAGCGCCACCCTTCGCCCAAGTCATTGCAAGCCGCAAACAGACTCTGTTTGATACGCTCGAGCTGTTAACAATGGATACGCTTTTCTCCGATTCTCTGTTAGATATCCTTCATCTTCAGATTATGTCACGTGTTTCGTGGATAAACATACATCCACATCCAAAGTATTTTTGTGAACTCCAAGGATTAATTACAAATCACATTTCCCTGACCACAGTTCAAGGCCTTGGATTTATAATCCATCTAGACCAAAGTTCACAAACTTAAAGATGGGATATTAAGACAAACACTTACCTTTTTACACTTAATTTTATTTTTTACGTATCATCACCTAGTTTATATTATAATACCTCACACTTATTGTGTATGCTAAGTATTTAAGTGCACACAACGAACAATTGTTTCCTGTTTCCAGCAACTTTTATAATTAGGCCTATAAGGGCATATGCACCTGCCAGTCTTAAACCAGAATGAAAAGATCACTTCCCTTAATAAATATACATTCTGGGTTTTAACACAAGGGAATTAAAACAATTATTTTTTCATAATCAAGCCTGTTTCTATTACTTTACTCTTTCATACTCGCCCGTGAATGATCTCCCTTTTCCTTTACTCATTAGAGACCCCTACTAGGTATGGAAACACCGCCAATAACAGTTAAAAACCCTAGTCCAGAACCAACAATGTCAGTGTTAGGTGGGGGGGACTTCCTTACCTAATCCAATCAAATATTGTCATCAACACACATCAATAGCCTGGTGTAATTATGTTCATTTAAAATAGGTAATTCTGGGGCATTCTGCTTCGATTTTAAAGCAATCCAACTGTTAATCTGAAAATATGCTAGGTTAATAATTATAGTACTGACCCCAACGTATAGTCTCATGCTCGATTATACTCCCACCCCTACTACCCACCCCATTTTGGAGGAATCTGAAGATAGTACAAAATCCTATTATACTCCCACCATAAGTTTTTTGCTGGCAGGCAAACATTTCAATGCTATTTTTGTAACATCACTAACCTTGGGGTTTTGTTTGGTATTATCTTCTAGTAATGTTCATATGATTAGGTTCACATGCTCAGTCCTTTCACAATCTTTGTTGATATTGTCTCGCACACCTCATTGACACATAAATATTGAATAATATAAGATGTTGCATATCTTCTCTGGTCTTTCACATGCAACACATTCACATTATCCCACTTCGCAATTTCCAGGTTCCCAATTTTGGCCATTTTCATGGGCTCAATCCATATTTGGGGGTCCACCTGTTAACTCTACTGCACACTTTACAAATTTACATGCACAGGGAAAATTCTGCAAGCACCTGTTAGAAGCCAATTCCATGCTTGTGCATGTAAAACCTTCTAAATCGAGCACTGATTCAAAATCACAACGTTCGCTAAAACCAGAAGTTTTGCATTAAAACGAAAAGTATTTGGCTAAAACAAAACAAATAGTTAAATGAAAGCTCTTGGGTTAAAAGGAAAACTTTTGTTTTAAAAAACCAAAGTTTTTGTTTAAACCAAAGGTTTTTGGTAAAACCAAATGTTTTTGTTAAACCAAAAAGTTCAATTGGTTAAACCAAAATTTTTTCTGTTAAACCAAAGGTTTTTTTGGTTACAACCAAAGAGTTTTTGGTTACAACAGTTTTGCCTAAAACAACAGTTTTGTGGTTAAACAACTGTTTTTTTGTTAAACAGATTTTTTGGTTAAAAAACACAGTTTTTTTGTTAAAACAACAGTTTTTTGGTTAAAACAAACATCTTTTGGTTAAAATCAAAGGTTTTTGTGTGGTTAAAAACAAAGGTTTTTTGTTAACACCAAAGATTTTTGGTTATACAAGCCAACATTTTTGTTCCCACCAAGTTTATTTTGTTTAAAAATAATTACTTTGGGTTAAAACAAAAACTTTTTGTTAAAACAAATTTTTTTAAAACAGTTTTTTTTAATATTAAACCAAATTTATAGTTTAAGTTGAAATTGAAAGTTTTTGTCAAGTACAAACATGGGACTAGTATATGCGGTACCCAAGAACAACCACAAACGAGAAAACCACATACACACCCACACTCAAACACAGTTGGAGCAGCCCAGAACAAATGCTGAATTATGGGACAAGATGGTAACAGGACAGATGGCGATGGGCTGAAGCACCTGTTCCCACCTCAAACCCTGAATGTATGACCAACAATGAAATAATGCCTACTCCCATCGAACGTGAGTCTGGTCCATACACAGACTCACAAAAGAGAAGATCCTGTGTGTATCCGCAAAAACGAATTCCATGATCATTGGCAAGGGAGAAACAATTCTGGGTATACCTCTCTGGCTGGGCTGGTTTCAAAAGAACTTTTGCACGACATAAACCAATTTTCATCTGGGGACTATAATTATAATTTTGTGAGTCCTTAGTTAAAAACAGAGCAAATAACATAGAGATGCAGTTTTAAATGAATTAACGGACCACCTTCAAATTGCTTATGATATTTTGCGCAACGAAACCTAACAAAACGAACAGCTTTTTTAAGGTGGGAAGAGGTGTAATTTTAGGAAAAAATTTTTTTTAAACCCTGGGAAGATGCAAATGCGTGATTGCAACTAACTGTCATGGTTGCAGTTCAAAAACTATAGTTGAAAGTATTTTCAATAATCTTACAGTTTATTTAAAATTCAAATTGTAAGCAAAGAAAAGTCTGTTCACAAAATATCAACCTCCCTATATAGGACGCTGATATTTTTTGTTTGCGAAACAGATTTCCTAAGCACTAAAATAATTACATCAACTGTACCCCTCATGCATACAATCGTTTAAATGAAAGGTCTTATGACGAAGAGAAGTCATTGCACAATCAAATCACATGCTTCAAACATCAATATTTCCCTAGACAATAGAAATCTACTGGTCCAACACAAATCTGTTTCGCAAAATACACCTCCTACTTATGTATTAGGACCTGATCTTTTGCGAAACAGATTTCATAGCACTAAATAATTAACATCAACCTGTACCCTCTAGCAACCAATCATTTAAATGAGTATTTGATTGAAGAAGAACTTGCACAAGTCAAAACATCAATTATTCAGTATAAATCTACCACAAAATCTGGTTTCGGCAAAATAGCACCTCCTATATAGGGACCTGATATTTTGCGAACAGATTTCATAAGCACTAAATAATAACATCAACTGTAACCCTCATGCAAACAATGTTTAAAAAATTTTGAAGGTATTTGACGAGAAGAAGCATTGCACAGTCAAACATCAAATATTTCAGTAGAAATCTACCAACAATCTGTTTCTCAAAATATCAACCTCCTAATAATAGGAACCTGATTTTATTTTGCGAAACAGATTTCTAAGCACTACAGATTACATCAACTGTTAAAAAAAAACCCTCATTCAAACAATCGTTTAAAAGACAAGGTATTTGACGAATAGAAGCATTGCACAAATCAAACATCTTCAAACATCAAATATTTCAGTAGATCTCTGGTCAAACAAAATCTGTTTTTTCGCAAAATATCCACCTCCTACAATGTATATAGGACCTGATTTTTTGCGAAACAGATTTAATAAGCACTAAATAATTACATCCGACTGTACCCACCCTCGTGTGCAAACAATCAATTGTTTAATGAAAGGTATTTGATGAAAGAAGCTTGCCCAAGTCAAACTCAAATATTTTCAGATAGAACTCAACCACAAAAACATTTCCTTGTTTTCGCACAAATATCACCCCTCCTATAGGACCTGTAATTTGCGAAACAGACTTCATAAGCACTAAATAATTACTCAACTGTACCCTCAAGCAAACAATCGTTTAAATGAAGGTATTTGACATAGAAGAAGCATTGCAAACAGTCAAAAATCAAATATTTCAGTAGAAATCCACCAAAAAAATCTGTTTCGTAAAATATCACCTCCTTTATGTAACTGATATTTTGCGCAACAGATTTCAATAAGCCTACATATTACAACATCACTGTACTCTCATGAACACAATCGTTTAAATGAAAGTTATTTGACGAAGAGAGAAGTCATTGCACAACTGAGGCTTTCATTCTTCCTTTGTTCTGCATCATCATGGTCGTGATGTCAACAAATTTAACATAAGATCCGAAATAGAATTTCTCGGTTCTCGGCTTTCGCCTTCGTCTATTGTTCAGAGAATATAAACTGTGGGCCGTCCCATGACCTTTGACCCTGTGGCACGTGACCTTTGATCCTCATCACATATTAGGGATCGCATGTTGCACCTGTGACAAAAGTTGGTTCCAATTGAAACTCAGTTTTCAATTTAGATTGAATTTTACATTTTTAGCCCATTTTTCAACTGCCTCACCTGACCTTTGACCTTCCACATTACCTTTGACCTCATCAACATATGACGGATCCCAGTGTGCACCTATGACAGAAGTTTGGTTCCAATTGTGAATTAAACTTTTCAATTGAGGTCAATTTAAAAAAACTTAACATTTGGTGACACACACATCCACACATACAGACCCCACAACTATTGCTAAGTGGATCCTGCCCGCTCTGCTGGGCGGCCCACAAAAAATGGTCCCAAAAATCATGTACCAACAAACCTGGATCAGGCATCCCGGAATTAAGTAACGTGCCTTTTTTTAGGGGCATATACATTAGTGGTCATTGTGGTCCATGTAAAATAGCTATTGTGAAGGCATTGGGGGTGAGTGGGCAATCACAACAATAGCAGTTTTGCAACTAAATCTATTGTTCCAGAAGTATGAGAGCGATCGGCCTCCTTCTAATTATCATATTTTTCGGTGAGATCTTATCTTTATATCTTACCTCTGCCATAATTGTTAACCTATACAATTCAACACACATCTTGTCGACTTGCATACTGGAACTTGGCAAGTCACATCAGTCAAAAATCAGATATTGATTGAACTGTTCCTTTCCTTGCATGAAAGAATTTTGACAAAATTTATTTTCCGTCATGAGGTTTATGGTCCCATAGAGTTGTGTGACGAGCATTGTCTTGTAATAAACATCCGGATATGATCAATGTTCCAGTAGTCACGATTTCTAATTTCTTATTCAGTTTAGTATAACGGAACACAGAATCATGCACCTGTCGCTAGGAAAATACACAACAAAGCGCATGTTCGGCCAAAAAACAACAACAATTTTGTTGTGCATTTTTTTTTTTTAGAAAAATCGAATGGCGAAATGCGGGATTAAAACAAATATTGCATTTTTGACTCACTTTTTTTTTTGTTTTTTCACAGCATCCGCTAAGTTATTGAAACAGGGGTCCGGGGACCCCTTAACACCTTGAATTGACATATTTTTTGAGGGTTCAATCGCAAATTCTGGGGTCCACATTTTTCTATTGTTAAAATTTGCAAGGGTCATCGTCAGTCATAGTTCAATCACTAACAATGCAATACTACTACAGCAGTCCAATCTGCCATGGGCCGACCCTCAATTTATTTTTTTTTTACTATAAATAATGCCATGATTAAAATAAAATAATGCCCTGTGTTAAAATGTCTTGAACAGATTACAAAAAGGGTTCATACATGTAATGAAAGCATTCATCATTTAATTGTCAATTTGTCATTTATTAAAGTTGATAACATGTCATTTGAAATTGTAAACTGCAATATTATTATTTCTTTAATTAACCCTAACGCCGACCGGGTCGTTTGCCAGCCGACGGCCCAAATGCACGAAGGGCAATCTCATTTTATTTTAACGGCCCAGATGCAAGAGAGCCAGTTTGCGTTTCAATTGCATCTCGGCCTTCTTTCCCGGCACAGGAATTATTAGTAGCGTAAAGTCAATAACGGCCCAGATGCAACTTAAAACCTCGCGTCCTTTTCCCCGGAAGACGGCCCAAAATGCAACTAACAACCATCGCGTCATTTTCCCTGAAAGAACGGCCAGATTTTAACGAAAACATCGCGCCATTTGGTTTACGCGAAAGACGTCCCAGATGCAACGAGACATCGCTGTGGGAATTTGCAATAAAAAACAGGTAAATAAATAAATAATAAATAAATAAATAAATAATGGATGCGTACTGCACATTGATCTGCATGAAATTTGTAGCTTAATAGTTCGCCATCATGATCCGCTATTACGCTACATCATAGTCGTGCGTGGCGATATTATGCTACGTCAGTCTCCGGTTTAACGTCATGAATGCGTTTATGCATAATTACAAAAGAATAGCGTATCGAAAATGGTGGCTCTATCTCCCCATCGAAATCGAAATTGTCGATGGGCATTTGTACACAGTGTCACCCCCTGATGAAAAGCATTGCGCCTTCTGCGGGCAAACCGTCCGCAAATGCAGTGAAAAAGCATCGCATCATTTCCCTTGAATGACTCCCAAATGCACGAAAAACATCGCGTCATTTTCCGTAAGACGGCCCATATGCAATTAGGCCAATGCAGTCATTTGCGCGCAAAAAATGTTGTTGACCGGCACGAGATTGCAACGAGAAACATTTTTCGACCGTTACCACGTTTTCGTTGGCTCTCATGGCATCTCGGCCGCGTTAGGGGTTAAACTAGCCACAAACCAAGAACGACACTTGTCTTTCTGCTCTAGCTTTTTTTAATTAGAAAAAAAATCCTTGTCCACTAAATTATATTTTAAAAATCAAACATGTAACCTTTGTTTCCTTTTCCTCCATCTCCCCTCCCCTCCCATAATAAAATAAAATTTAATCAAATCTATAACCCCTCCCCCCTCCCACCACCACCAGTTCTAGCCACCAGATGCTTTCTAAAATCCGACCCCTAGTATCAGCAGTGGGATGAGTCCAAGGGTGCCCACAGCCCTGGAAGGTGAACCTCAGATCAATTGGGAGTATGCTTTTGTTGTTACCAGTTTCTGGCAGGCTCCACATTATTGATTACCAAGGCTAAGGTAGGGTACTTTTAACTCTTTGAGTGCTACATTCATCAGGGGACACACCTGTGCTGTGAAGGAAGCGGAAGTGCATCTACACTGTAATATACTTTTGTCAGTGCGGTGTTACACACACGCGTCACTTGTGTGCGGGTGGTCACAACACAATCAGTCATACTATAAAAAATATGTAAAGATAAAATTAATGGATACAATACAATGCATAATATGTATTTTTATATTTTTAAAACAACTTGGATGTTTGATAATCATTTTGAATGGAAACTTTGAATGAATTTCCCAAGCTGAAACTCACTTCAAAGGGTTAATGATGAAATATATTGAGCCTACTGGTTGTGGGCAGTGGTTCGCGATTGACCGACCAAGAAAAAACTTTATTTTGAAGTAATATTAATAGGCCTAACTTATGTTGGCAAATGTCTATTACCCTAACCCGGACCGGGTCCTTTTGCCGACCAACGGCCCAAATGCAACCGGGTGCAATCGTTTTTTAATTGTTAAACGGCCCGAATGCAACGAGAAGCCAAATTTTGCGTTTCAGCCTCTCGCCGTTGTTTTTCCCGGCTCAGGAATAAGTAGCGTAACGTCAATAACGGCCCAAATGCAACGAAGACACGCCCCATTTTCCCCGGAAGACGCCCATATGCAACGAGGAACTCGCGGCCATTTTCCCGCCCAAATCTCACGCACCAGAGTGCACAGGAACCCATCGCGCCGTTTCCGTAAAGACGTCCCAGATGCAACGATGAAGCATCGCGTTGCGAATGCAATGAGGACAGGGAATAATAATAAATAATAATAATTGGATTGCATACTGCACACTGTTCTGCCTGAATGTTGTAGCTTATAGTTCGCCAGTCGTGATTGGCGCTTAAATTACGCTACGTCATATAGTCGTGCTCGTGCTATTTACGCTACTTCTGCTCCGGTTTACCTTCATGAATGCGTTTAGCATATTAAAAATGCTTATATCGAAAATGGTGCGCTATCACCATCGAAATCAGAAATTGTCTTTGCATTTGTACACAGTGTTCACCCGCCGGATTAAAAGCATTGGGGCTCCTTCTTATCGGGCACACAACCGTCCGAAATGCAGTGACCCTGGTAACTGAAAGTGTCTGAATTTAGGCCAAAGGTCTGAATCTGGAAAGGCTGTATGAATGGGGAATTAGCTTAGTTCAGACATACATTCAGACACTTTGCCCACCCAATAAGTTAATAGGTAATGCTTTGACACCCAGAACAAAATCAATAAATTACAAAGAGCCAATGATAAAACAACATTAAGTGCTGCCTATTTATTACACAAACCTCAAGTATTGTAATCTACCTGTCCTATTGTGCAACCACAAATCTATTATCACGTTGAGTCAGTTGTAGTGAGATTTTCCATAGTGGGCAGTGGGGTTTGACCGCCACCCTTTTTATTTGACCCCCACCCTTTACTGAGACACCCTTTATACCGAAAATTTCTGACCCCCACCCGTTGTACCATTCGCAAGCAATATTTGTGAGTTTACTAGTAATTGTAAACAGTAACATAAACTTCCATCACAGAATTGCACATGTGCTCTGTATATTAAAAGTGACAATTAGGCCTATCTGTATCATATTATATAATTTATGTTTTTTGTGTTTGGCCAGATATCCATTAAATAGCACAACAGAGGTAAATGAAATGAACGTTGAACAAAATGTTGTGTTATCATAAACATCCATGTCAAAATCAGGTAGGCTAGCCTCGCCAGTCAAGGCTCGGGCTCAGACTGGCATGACATGTGCACGTACGCAATTGGTACATGATCAGCTCCAATATCAAAAGGCAGTTTCTTGGAACCCACTATCAGCTTTTTCTTTCTCTTACATCAATCTCATCTGTATCAAAAATTCTTCAAATTTTGCTATCAAATCTGAATCTTCTGCACCAAAAAATCACGCGATCCCAACTCCCATGTTTTTCGAAGGGGGCGCCGCCTTTTGACTGCGGACTACTCTAAAATCATGAGGACGGGGGTTTACGATTGTCGATATGTCATGAAAGCTATTTTCATTCACAAAAAAGGGGAAAGACCCGAGCTATTTTTAGTAAATAAAAGATTGACCAATCACCGATAAACAATGATCTAAAAACTGATGCTGATTGGAGCTCCGGCCTGATGAGATATATAACATGTGAGCTCTTGTGAGTGTTGTTGGCAAATCGAGCGAAAGCTGGCCAGGGAAGCGATAGACACATTTATGCGAGCAAGGCAAAGGAAGTGTTATTAGAATTACATTTCAATGTTACAGGAATTTTACGGCACCCTTTATATTTCGTCTCCCCGCTTTATACAAGTCCACCCTTTTAGTGACAAAAGTCAGCCCCCACCCTTTGCCGATTTTCAAGATTTTGAACCGGGCACGCATTATATGATGGAATTCCAACTTGTGTTCATACAATGCCGATTTTGGTGCAAGTGTCTGAATTGGTGTCTGAATTTTCTGAATTTTGTTGAAATTGTAGAAAGTACATACATAGAAATTCCTCTGTGTGAGGGACTAAAATTCAGACCATTTGCCCAAACTCAGACGTTTTCAGTTACCAGTGTGAAAAAAGCATCGCATAATTTCCCGGGAATGACCGTACCAGGTGCAATGAGGAACATCGCGTCATTTTCCTGGAAGAGGCCCAGACTGCAACGAGGGAACATGCGGTCATTTTCCGTAAAGACGCCCAAGAGCAACGGAGGAACATCGCGTCATTTTCCGGTAAGACGGCCAGATGCAATGAGGACCAATGAGAGTCATTTGCGCGACAAAAAATAGTGTTGACGGCCGAGATGCAACGAGAAACATTTTCCGAACGGTACCAACGTTTTCGTAGGCTCCTCATTGCATTTCGGCCGATTAGGGTGAATGATATGTTTTTTTAAAAATGTTGAAATGACCGGGAGGAGGGATAATTGATATGACCTGCATTTAGGTTCATCTTAAATGAAACAAAAGCCCAACCTGTTCAGACCATGCTGCTGAAAGTCGGCAGTTCGCAAATGTTAAAATATTCGCATAGGGGACGGGCTGAACTGGGATGATTATCACTTTATTGTGAGTTGCAGATGACAATGAAAAGGCCAAACAAATTGTAATAATTAATACGAAGGACTGATGTTTTCCACGATGTTTTTCTTAAACCACAACTTCTACAATTTGATCAGGAACTTGCCGGACATTTGCGCAAATTGGCCTGGTAATATTGGGGTTTGAGACTATATTTTTCAAAAAATGCTATCAGTATGCGGACCGCTTCCGATTATGAGGTGATCAGTAAACCTAATCATTTTCTGGGAACTCCATTGTGCACAAGACAACGTTCATTTGAACTATGATCTTTAGTTTGGGAAGCCTTATTTTTGTCAAAGATTTTCCCCCGATGATTTTTTTTGTAGGCTTAAAATTTTTCTGCGTCTGTGAAAAACTTTTTCTGGACCGGCGGTCCCGCGGATTTTACGTGATATAACAGTCAGTAAGGTGGTATTTATACTATTAATGGAAATTACAGCTGACATCGCCGGGAGGACAATAGTGGCTGGGGGATTCACAGAATGTACGAACTAGATGCGAAATAAATGAAAACTAACGGTAAATTTTCGGGATTTATGCAACGCGGAAAGTGGCAAATTTCATCAGGAATTTCTTAATGCATTGGATGAGTGACTTGGAAAATGTCAATACTGAGAGTGGGGGGAGTGATTTTTTCGGGCATTTTTTGCTGCGTCCAGCTGGACGCTGTTAGCTAATGAAAAATCTAATTTTTATGGCGTCCGAAACGGCAAAAAGACAAAAAAGGGCGTCCTGGCCGCCAAACGCAACTTAGTGCGACCCCTGCTTCATGCCGAATTTTCATTTTTTTCTGAAAATGTAAAAAAAAAATTCAACCGTGAGCAAAAACCAAAACAAGACGAGTTCCTTAAAAAGGGACAATCTTCTGCGTTAGTGCCACAATGTGTGAAAATGAAACAAAACAAATTGAGTTTTGTAACACTATATTGTAATGAATACTATGCAGGGCATCAATCATAATTGATCACCTGTATCTGTTGAAACAAAAGACATTCAGGTTTCATGTTACTTTTTCTGCTACAGATGGTATTATTTTGAAGTAGAAATCGCAGGCCATGGACACCAAGCTTCAGTTTACCATACTTCCCCTTTAAAGGGAACTTCTTCTAGTGCAAGGGCCCAAATCACTATGTGTAGTAATATCTGTCATACCATTGCTGTACAAAGTTGTGCCGTGTCTTGGTTATTGGTAGAATAATCCTCCTAAAACAGCTGTTACTCAGCTAAACTGGGATGAGGTGCAAAGACGTCGACAGCCAGCAGACGCGTAAAAATTTTTCCAAAACGAGGATGCAAAAAGTGAACAAGCAAGTCAAAGAGAAACAAGGTTGCACTATATACAACATAGAATATTTAAAGGATATGTAGTCTATGAAGTGGCTGCATCTCCCTAAATCACGGGGGCCTGGCTGCAATGCAACACTCTGGAATACTGGAAATCAGATGGTCTGATGTGCAGGGCTGCTGCTGGTGGGAGTCTATTCCAAATTGACACTGCTCTCGGGTAGAATGCATAATTTATAAGCATTAATTGGTAGGGATGACTGTGCTCCCATATTTCAAAGGAGGATCGACACAACCTGCTTGACAGGTGTGTTGCCCTCTGAAAACATATGTGAGTAAGTTTACCAGTCATAGTGTATTCTATAAAAAACATGCAAGATTGGTGAACGAGACGCCTTGTATGCAAAGGGTCCCAGTTAAGTGATTACTGAGTGGGGTTGACATGGGTATGTCGCCGATAATCTGAGAAAACAAAATATAGCAGCATTTCTTTGAACCTGTTCCAATCTATTTATTTCATGTAATGTGCAAGGGTTTACATACTTCACTCGCGGTACTCAATCTGGGGTCTGACGGAGTGCTTGATAAGCTTTCATCTTTGACATTTTTTGACAGGAGACAAAGTTCTCCTTAAGAGACCTAGTGTACGATTAGCTTTGTTATATCTTGGAGCAGTGGTTGTTCCATCTAAGGTCATGAGATAGTTGTGACTCCCAGATAGTCATGATGTGGACCATATTTAATTCTCCCTCAATAAAAAATGTATATTGAGACAACATTGGGATTCTTTTTGCGAGTAGTATATTCAACGTTTGCGCAGTCTTACATAAAAAATTACATTAACCACTTCCAGACCCACGCGCCAGGATATCCAGATCTTTCTGGAGATCACTTGGGAGCCTGAGTTCTTGATCTCTCTGTACAATATACTGTCATCGGCAAAAAGCTTGATTTTTGCTGAATGGGGGTATAATATCATTGATATATAAAAGAATAAGAACCGGTCCCAAGACCGACCCTTGTGGGCATGAGGGTGACATCAACCCAACCTGAACGAGTACCATTGACAGACACAGCCTGTTTCTATTTGAAAGAAAACTATTTATCCATTGCCAGAGGCTGTTTTCCGATGCCATAAGACTCTTAATTTTAGAAGACAGATGGTGGTGTGAGATTTGTCGAAAGCCTTACTAAAATCGAGTCTGTAGGATGACATCAGTTGGGCCTTTCTGGTAATGGTTTGTGTCCAGTGTCATTAACGGAGGTGGTAATGAGTTGTGTTATAGTGAGAGGCACTCACGAAGCCATGCTGATTATCAATAATATTTTATGAGAACTAAGATGCTTAGCAACATGGCTGAGGATTATGTGCTCCATTATCTTAAACACACGCCAGGGTAAGGGATCTAGGACGTTAGGTTTGACTGATTCCGCTTTTGTACCACCTTTGTGAATTGCCGTAAGCCCTGACGCATGTGTGGGAGCAATTCCCTGGTCGTATGATTGCTGAAACAAACATGTTAATTCTGGAGCCAATTCATTGGCAACAATTTGAGAAAACGAGGCGACATTTCATCCGGGCCACATGCTTTAGATGGATTTAGATTTAATAATTGTTTGCTTACCCCTTCTATGGTAATGGTTAGGTGAGATATAGACGGAAAAGGTGGAGTGGCCTTTCAAATCAACTGTGGGGGTGGATTTTTGGATTGAAAACGCACGAAACTGAGTGTTCAAAGCCTCGCTTGTCATAATCAGTATGCACATCTTCGGGGTTGGTCTTAAGGTTGGACCCCAGGTCCGCCAGTTTTTGTGAGTTAACAATGACCAAAAACTCTTGGAATTTCCACCATATTTTTCCATAACATTTGGCACATAATCACGATGGGCATTGCGAATGCATTGGTAGTATTAGTGTAAATTCGGTAGGATTTGTAAACTTTCAATCACGTGGGTTCCTTGAATTTGTGAGCCTTAGGAATGTTTTTATCCCGTTTCCTCATTATAGGCTTAAATTTCTGGGGTTATTCCAAGTAGATTTTGTTTACCTTTGGACAGTTTGGATGGAAGACAATCCTCAACACAATTTGGGATAAACCGCTTCCTCTAAATCTTTTCCCAGTTAAAAATACACTGATTGCCTTTCTGGGATTAGATGATTAGAAATCATCACAATCACTAAATCTTTCACTCTGATTGCAAATACGGCAGGTTCAGCTTATCAAAGCGATAAACCTTTCTTTGGGGCTTCTTTTGTAACCTAGGCTTCATATTGAATCAAACAAAAAACTATACAGTATATGAGATAACCTGGGCATCACCTGTCTGGATACTGATACTTAGGTTTGGGTTTGATGCAATACTAAATCTAGACACTGTTTGACGCTGGTCTTGTAACCTTATGTTGTAATTGAGACAATGAGTTGTTGATCAGAAAGTCCCAATGAATTTGTATGTATAGCTTTGGTCTTTGTATCTGTTTGGTGCCAATCTCCCCAGTTTATGTCCGGTAAGTTAAAATCACCACCAATTATTAAAATTTGGGTGTTGTCTGGGATCTTATTGAAACACTTTATCCAATGCAAGACATGAGGGGGATCCAAGGACTGAACTTTAAAAGGTGGCGTTCTATAAAACTAGCTAACATCAGGGTTTGGAAATTGCCTAAATTGGATCTGAGACCAACACAAATTTCACAGGTCTTCATCAAATTCCGGCTCGTCAGATGTTTTACGGTGTCCTTGTCGCTTTAAAAAACACCCCCCTCCATTTTATTCGGTCCTTCCGATAAACACTGTAATTGCTAGGGAGGAAACAATTTCATATGTGCCCAAAGGACTGTCAATCTTGTGTCTGTTAACCACACATGAAATATTAGTCTGCTTAAATGAAATAGTTCCCATGCATCAGGTAAAATATACATACAAACTTAAGGTTAATTATAACACAAAATGTATATTATAAATTGGAAGTATTATTTGGATATATAAATGGCTAAGAAGTCATTCTACAGTTTAATTTGTCAAGCAAAAAAATTTTGCATCTGACCCAACCAATCAGAAACAAACTGTACATAGCTACCTTTTAGGTTAGACTAGTATCATTTAGGGGCAAGGAGGGAATGTCACAGCCCAGTGGTGCACGTAGGGTATGTATATCACAATGCATGGAAATATGAGACTCTTTGAAGTCAACAGGCAGTAACAGTAACAGCTGAGAAGTGTAAACAAGGTATGGGCTTGTATAACACAATAAGAAATGAGTACCACTGCTGAGTTTGGTCAATTCAGGATTCATCTTCTGCCTGGCAGACAGAAAAAACAGGATAATGCACTAAAAGACCAATTTCATTACAAAAATGCCGCACGGTCTTTTCTGAAACAAACTTGTTTTTTTCTAGTCCTTTCTTGCTGGCACATTGGCACATTTGAAAAATAGTGCACCCTCATGATTTTCAAAATCGATATTTTTGCATGGTTGTCAAAGCTTTTTATACAAAAGCCTCACCCGAAATTGATTAAGACCAACAATCAGCTGCCTTATGGGAAACAGACGATTTTTAATTTAAGGTCGACGGCGACGTTAAATTCAGCAGACGACGCCGAAAACGACGGGAAAATGACCATTTAACACAAAGAACACGCACGCCGTATGGCATGTTTCCCACTATGCACACTGTTTGACCGGTCTATCCCTTTGTGTTTTAACTTCAGTGAGTACGATGTCAAAAATATTCATTGTAATAGAAACATTTGTTGCTTAAAGTTATGGAAAACTTATTGGCCTACAACTCCTGTTTGGTGGTATGTTATTTTTATGTGTAAAATAATTTTGTTCTTCCAATGGGCCTAGGCTATCATTTGAGGTAGATTGAAGGAAATTTCATATTTTGTGAAAATGTGCCCAATGCCACTCTTTAATTTAGGGACTATATCAGAAACATACCTTTCTACAAGTAGGGGTCTCATTTTCGGGTATTTGATTCCCCGGTACCCGATTTTTTTTCGAGCGAGTACCCGGGTACCCGAATCCTTAAAATTTTGAAAAATTGATTCAAGTATTTAAACAAGACAAGAATTTACTTTAACGTTTTATGAAACTTGCCATTGCAAGTCACACAAAATAGTGATCTGAGCGAGTCCCAGGAATTCGGCGGGGCCCGCCCGATGTCGATTGTCAACTCACTTGAATGAACATACCACTTCTAAACTGGCTATACACGTCATAGGTAGGCAAACAAAACATGTGCTTTTACTATAAAAAGGTGAAGTAACTTACCTTGTCGTACTAAAAGAAAGTAAAAAAACTGGCAGTTCTAACCGAACGTGTGGTTTGATGTTATTGTCGTCATGGGGCCGCGCATTTTTATTTCTGCTCATGAAAATTATGTTCCTTTTTCTCTAGGAGAACCGGCCTTATGATCAGATATGATGTGAGTCGTGAAAACACCACAGCGCACGTTTCAGAGAATCATGTCGAGTCGGTTAGCTCGGTGTTGTGGACCGATTGAAATCATAGGCTAGCGGCCCGTTGCAAGGCCTAGCATGTTGTTTTGAGGATTTATTTAATTACTCAAATGGAAAACATTTGAAGGAGTTGGATTTATTTAAGTACTGAGTGGACAACATTGCTGCCAGATCCTTTTTAGGGTGAGTGGAGAGTTTTTTTGGAAGGGGGTTTAGCCAGGTTTGGTTATATTAGGAAAATTTCGGGAATCGGGTAGGGAATTTCACTACCCGGGACCCCGACATGAGATCGGGCGGGACCCGAATTTCCGGGACTGCCGAGACCCCTATCTACAAAGAGGTACGCGTGCCCGCCGTCCAGAAGGGGCGGGGCTTTAGCAGTAGATCCACAATCACATTTGCACATCAGCTTCTTAAAGGACGCTATCTGGTACATGTGTTAAAAAGGTACCTTTGACATAGAGTAAGACTTTTTAGATTAATCATGGATTGTTTGATTGTTGTTTAACTTGCATGGAAGAATTTAATATTGTGCCACCACCCTATTCGGCAGTCTCACGGAAATAAACTGCATGTTGAGGATGTGGCTGGCCAGAAACTGAATTCATCACCATGTGTTGCTAGTAAAAATTGCTCAACAAGCTTTTCCACAACACAGGAATTGAAGATCGCATTCAAAGTTCAGCAAGTTCGAGGCAAAATCTAATTTGCCTGAATATTGGTTACAACCGCAAGCAAATTTCACCTATTTGAACATTCAACAGATCAATACTTACTTCAGCCTAAATTTAGCATTTTCTCCCTTTGGTCGGGATGTCCCTTATTACTTAAAAAAAAAAATCTCTGCCATTTCTGTGTAAACGTGTTGATGATGATTTGATTGTGAAAGCGGTTATTAGAATTCACAATAGCGGGGGGCATTTCCACAAACTGTTTCTGATTTGCTTTGATTGTGCAAAGGTCAATCAGTAGGTCATGAGAAAGGTCAAGAAAACATTAATGGTGTTGCCCTATTGGAGTATTTTATTGAATCAGGGCAAGCGATTTCACCGATCGGGTGTCGTAAAATGAGGCCCCATGTCACTGGGTCGTTCGATAACGCACAAATAACGAAAATATCATAAAACAACGTAAAAAAACCCTTTAAAAACCATTAAAAAACGGAAAAAAAAAATTTTCTTAAATAACCTTATAAAAAACGGAAAAGAAAATTCTATAAAATTAACCTTAAAAAAACGAAAAATACTATAAAATAACCTTAAAAAACGGAGAAAATTCAATAAAAACCTTAAAAAAACGGAAAAATTCATAAAAATAACCAGTTAAAAACAGAAAAATTCTATAAAATAACCGTACAAAACAGAATAAATTCATAAAAATTATCTTAAAAAACAAAAAATTTATTATTAATAACCGTTAAAAATCGGGAAAAAATCTATAAAATAACCTTAAAAAAACGGAAAATTCTATAAACTAACCTTAAAAACAGGAAAATTTTTTTCCCCATAAAATAACCTTAAAAACCGGAAAACTCCATAAAATAACCTTAAAAAACGGAAACTTCATAAAATAAACCTTATTATAAAAAATGGAAAAAATCTAAAAAAACACCTTAACAAATGTTAAAATTCAATAAAATGACCCTCTAAATAACTGGAAATTACATGGAATAACTTAAAAATGGGGAAAATTCCATTAAAACCACATTAAAAAAAACAGACAAATCCATAAAATAACCTTAAATAACAGGAACCATTATGTATATAATAACCTTAAAAAATGGGAATCATTCAATAAAAAATAACGACAAAATATAATAAAATTGATTTTCTATTTATAATAAGGCCATGGAATTGGATTCTAGTTTCGGTTGGAGCGCGCATCAGATTTGCCAATGTGGCAAATATTTCATTACTTATGAAAAAAATTGTTTTTCTTGAAAACTTGAATAATAAAAACACAAATTCAGTTGCTCAAAATTTTCAAGCACCCTCATGATCCTTTTAAGCAGAGTTAATTGGGAGGAGGGGTGGTTGTCACAGTATACATAATAAGGAATTTCCTCCGATTTTTGTCTTGCTGGGCCCGCGCTTGTCATAATACTGGGATACGAAAAGCTTGAACTGATTTTAACTTGTTGAAGAAAATAAAAAACCTGCAAATACCGCTGTTAGTTAGTTACTTGGAAACTGTTTTATGTAATAAATATGAGGTTACTAATGCATTCAAGATACCTTTAGATGTAATAATGAAATGACCGTAAATAATGAAATGGACAATAAATAATTGGAAATAATGAATAGACCTGGGTCAACTTTTAAAGATCTCCAACAGGAAACTAAGAATCAAATTCCATATGGCCTAATCTTTTAAAAATGGTGAATTACACAAAAAAGCTTCGAAATGGAAGACTGCCTAATAAACCTTTTAAAACAGAAAATTGCCACTAATAAACCTTTACTGGGGAAATTGCTTAAAACAACCTTTAACACATTGATTCCAGCAATTTCTGTTTTATTCATGTTAACTAGAGATTCTTGAGAAAAGCTTATTATCAAATTTTGAGTTGATTCCGATCTTGCAGTTGCTTTGGGTTATGCCGCAATTGCTTTTTCCCACAGTCCCATAGGCCACCTGTCAGTGGCGTAACAGGCGGGGGGGACAGGGGGGCAGGTTGCCCCCCTAACGACTTTGGCCGAGGAAAAAATTTGCAAAAATCTGCTTAAATCAGCCGTTTTTTAGCCCCTCTGACGGGAAAAAAAAAATTGGCCTTTTGACCCCCTGAGAGGGAAAAATTTCCCAAAAATGGGAAATTTTCCCCCTAGAGCGGGCAGGCCCGTTACGCCCACTGGCCACTGTGCTGGTAAAAAAAAATTTCTGTCTGGTTACAGCAGAAATTCCAAATTGCACATTTCGTGCAGGATAGAACGAAATTTTGCATGGGTTGAACGGTCTATATGCTTTTCTATTCACGCGAACACAACAATCATAGAGCACAGAGAGGAGATATAAAAGTTCAAGAGTATTATTGCATGTTTAACACAAAGCAGAGCAGGTGCTCCCTCACTAAACATCAAAGGGGCAGCTATTGGGTTTTTCTATCTTTTTTGGATTTTCCCTCTAACCTGAAAAAATATGAAAATTTTTATTATGTTAAAAGCAGTAGCGAGGATACTACCCAAGGACCACTGGATCATGAGGCAGATACCATAACCACAAGACAGCAAGGATGTGTGTGCAGATTTTGCCATTCTAATCCCCCCCCCCTTTCGATAAAACATTTAAAGAATTAAATCGTAATGCTATTGTGGTCAGCGATCACTATAATGAATAGCTATTGCTCTCTGGAAAGTTTGCCACAACCTATGCTTTTGCCCCAGGAGCATGAATGGTGGTCAAAAACTTCACACTTGCAGTCCCACACTGGCAGTGTTGGCCAGTCTATGTAAAACACATCGGTGTTGCTTCAACTTACCTAGCATAACATTTCAAATCTGGTAAACACGTAAGATTTGGTGTGCACTGGTTTACTATTGCTACGGTAAGGTGATATAAAAATCCCATCTTTTTTGAGAGGTAAGTCGGGGGGAGAGGTTGTGGATCACGAAAGGCCCCCTTTTTAAATAGCAATTGAAAACAATTATGCATAATAAAGCATTAACAATGCATAATACAAATGGCCCTACATCTGTGGTATGGTTTAATCATTATGATATCATTGAGCTATTTGCATATTGTATATAAATGTTATTTGTCATATGCTAATTTGCATATTTTAAATAAATTATTTAAAATATGCAAATGTGATCATTAAAGTGACAGAAAGATTATTTTTGAGGGTACAAATTTCTCACAAATTGCACTGATCGTTGTAGACCACCTACCGAGAGCGTTTCAAATGTTTAATTTTTTATTGGACAAATTAGTACAAAAAGAAAATTTTGGGACAAAGAAGCATCAAAATTTTGTCCATCAACCGTGGATGACAGGATCGCTTAGGCTCATGTGAGGGCAAAAAGCCCTCGGTCCAAACAGGGGGATCCCATAAGAAGGCGCTAACCAACATCTTATACAGGACTGTAGGAAATAAATAAAGTGTATGCTTTGAATTGAAAGGATTAGGGTAGGGTTGATGGTTTCGGGCTGCCTCATGTATAGTACATTGACTTCTGACACCATGCCACATTAGGTTAGTAATTCCATTTTATTGAAAATTGCAACGATGAATTCATTTAATATTATAACTGGGTTGTGTGACAATTAGCGACCCCTGGGTCACTAGTGAGCCCGACCCCTAGGGACCCACCTGAATTCATCCGCTTGTACGGAATAAAACTGCATATTACTGCAGTATTCTGTAAAGTCTGATGAATTCAGGGTGGGGTATGTCACAACCTAATTTCAAACCAGTAGTCAAAAAGAAATAAAACTTATGACCGTGTTAGTTCCAATAATTGTAAACTTATGGCATCATCCTTAAAATTTGGAAATAATATTGGGCCAAAGTTAACAACATGTTCTGTGGGGAGTTCCAATGCCATTTTAAGTTTTTGAGAGTTGAGATGTATCATTACTAAATAAAAAGAGTCTGTAGAACTAATGTCTTACCAAGTTGTACCCATACTACATTTATTGCAACAAAAAGTTTGATGTCACATGTCACACGGTCTGCCAATTGTCAGCCCAATGTAGGACACCAAGAGGGTAGTTTCACCACCTGAAAAATGTCATAATGTGATTTCAAATCTGAAAAAATGGTTATCATGGTATTGTCGAAGCCTCTCAAGAATGCCTACAATATAAACATTTATTGCAAATAATGATTATTTAAAGAGGGACATGAGGAGATTTCCCAAAAGAAGCGCCCCCAATTTTTTTTCGAAAACCGGGTTTTGCATATTTGGAATGCTTTCCCAATGTATTAGATGACAACCTTGAAGTGAAATATAAGCCGAATATGCCATCTTTATGTATAATATGATGAGTTAGTACTTTATGTCGTGCAACGACAGAAAGTCAAAGCACGGTGTTGTATGGGTACAATAGCTGGCAAGTTCAAAAACAAAGGTTGCTGTTTCTTTTGTACTTGTTTGTCCCAAAAACCTCGGAACGTTCTTGGTAGGTGGGCTACAATCGATTGTTTTGCAATTTGAGAGAAATTTGTATTCCTAAAAAAAAATCTCCTCTGTAACTTTTAGCCACTTTGCAGCTGTAAAGTTAGAGCAGAAGCTGTCTGTGTATCTTAATGGGCTAAACTGAACTATCAACTACATTACAAATGGTCATGACTACGTTTAGTCTATACAGCAGCCATATAAAAGTTAACATAACCCTGACGTCAGTTTCTCCCGGGAGAGGAATGAAGGAGAGGGGAAGAGGGGGAACATGAAAAGTCGAAAAATTCGGGTGGGATTCGAACCCAGGGCCCTTCGGGCCGATGACCCGGGATAGCACGGTACGGCGGTGTCGCTGGTCCGGTCAGCGATTTTGTGCCCATATATCTGTGTGTGATGATGTCACCGCTACTTTCTGGACTTAGCACTGCATTTTTCTCAATTAACACAGTGAGTTTGGTGATTGGGGGGGGGATTTGAACTGTGGCTAGGGTTAGGACTATCTAGTCATGATCATCAGGACTAATGACCTTGTGTTCTATCCCTGTGCCACGTTAGAAGTTCCTGACTCTTTCAATGTAGAGTGGATTGATGAATTTTCTTCTGCCAAGCTAGTGTGGACAGAAGCATCCAGCGGTATCCCTGTAGGGATGATCAGTATTCTGCCCACCACATCCTTTTCAACAGGCAGTTATCCATTGGTGCTGCCGAATTCATAGGGTGGGACACAATACAAAATTCTTTCCAACCCGAATCCACTCAAGTGTTCATACCATTTCATTTGGAAAAACTGCTTAGTAATGGAGTGTGGATTAAAGGTTTCCAACACCGATTACAACTATATTTCTCTCTGTTTAATGGGCCTATTGGAAGGGCCATCAAAAAACAGAACATAATTTAATTCTAACAATTTTATTTGAATCTGACATACCATTTTAATGTAAGAGGTGGCTAATTGTGTGCTACAATTGCCTAGCTTCACTGTACCAAACTAATTTTCGGTTACCATAAAAAACAAACCCAGATATGCCTTTAGCATCTTGATGTGAAAGAATTAGTCAAAATATTTTGCAGATGATACTGAGGAGAAAAATACATGGTCTACTCTAAGGCTACCAAAAACTTTTTGGTTTGATGGTGTGAAACGTGGAGACGAGGCCAAGAGCGGGTAGTGCCTCCATCCCAAAATCCATAATTGGGGGCTCTGGTCATGACTCTACTTTTGTGAAAGCATTGACACTTGTATACTCACAACAAAGTTTTTTTGTGAAACAAGTGGTTTTTTTTTTGAAAAGTGGACCTACCCCCTACAAAATTGTCCTTTTTTTGGACGTTTTGAAACATTTCATCCACTTCTACATCATATTTTCTATAAATTTGGACCTGTAAGTTATAAAAAAATCACCAAAAAGGGACCCTTTTCTCCTTTTGTGGACTTTGAGGGTGCAGGCCTGCAACCCCCCCTGCAAAACGGGCCTGATTACATGGGTATCAAGTTCGTAGTTTGATGATAGAAATAAAACCTATGTAATATACCCTTACTTATCCACTAGTATTTCATGGTTAAAAACAGTAAGGCCCAAAAGAAAAACAAAGTTTGTCTCAGAAGGAAATGTGAAAATGCAAAATGGCTAAGTGCACTTTTTTATAGAAAATGCTAATGCAAATGCAGGATTTTTTTTTTCATTTTTGACCCACTTTCTCATTTTGTGGGCCGCAAAGTTGAATTTTTATTTTTTTGTTAAACCGGAACAAATTTTTTTGGACAGCGTTTCATGTGACCAGGATATTTGTTTGCACCCGATACAATAGGAACTTTCCTTGGAAAACCATCGCCCCCTCTGTTTAAAAGGCACTATTACATGAACAAACTTTTTGGACAATTGAGTAGCACCCGCTCATTACTCTCATTACTGAATGGTGGAACGTCATATATTTGTGCTTACAGCTTGGGGAGAATTTCGGGAAATTCTGCAATGTGTGTTCATGACGTTCGAGAGACTTTTAGACTTCAGGTGTTCCAAATTATAAGTGCAGTGATTAATGAAAATCCGGGATGGCCTCAGCTATTGGAAGTTGGAAAAAGAATTAAAATCAGGACTTCCGTTGGGAGGAATTTGGTGTGTTTTTGTGTTAGTAGGTTGCGCTGAGTCAATCCCAGAAATTGGGGGTTGAAAAAAAGTAAGGACTCCATAAATCATATATCATGCGCGGAGATAATGTGACGAGTGAGTGGGTACATACTAATTGTGTCGGTGTCACTTGGTCAATTCTGAAACACACTGAACTCATATAGCTATGCAGGTGCATGAAGTTACTATGCTGACATTGCAAATATGCATGATATTTCAGCAGTGGAACCAAGTTGAATTGGGAAAGCAATGGGAGTATTGATTGCTGTAATAAGTATATTGAGCAGAATGGTGTTCTTTTGTTTTGACTAAGAAAGGGAGCAGTTGCGGCTGCCGCGGCAGCTATGGTTGCAGGACATGTTACAATGTACAACAGATTTACTGCATTCGATTATGTGTATACTGCAACGCGGTACATTTAAACTTAGGTCAGTCAGCCGTTGCTTGATCGAACGCTATAGATAACGAGGTCTATATGGGTATTTGCATGTACTACACAACGAGTGAATTGCCGTGGGTTGTCTAGAATCTTTTTACAGGGGTCTTAGTAGGTTTGTTGTGCATAAGTCAAGTGATCCAACCATGAGTCAAATATTCAAAATTGTCAGAGTAGGCAAAAAGTAAAGAAAAAAGGATGTAGAATTTGTTATTTTTTCCAAATGCAAAATATACCAAAAAAAACGGAAGAACCACAGCACTGTTCAAAGATAGGAATGTCCATTCAATCTGCTGCAAAATTCTTCAATCAGGAAAACTCTTGCAGGTTTTGCATTGTATGACTTCTGTTCAGATTCATAAATAGTGGGGTTGTAATCATCAAAAACAGAACTGCAATTTTGGGCCAAAAATTTTGATCTGCACTGAGCAAAATCTGCATTGTGCATTTGTATCTCCATCATTCATAATTAAAAAATATAAAGAGGGCTGCAGGGCCAGTTCTCTGTAATTGGCAGAGGCCGAAAAATGCAGAGAGAAAAATGTACGCTGGAGTTGTTACCACTAGATGAGTTGTGTTCAGTGTCTGCATTGCATGCTATAGGCTGGCTTACATGTTCATAGCCCAATGATTTTGATGTACACTATAGTCCTGAGGTGCTCTGAGAAAATTTTCTTGGGTGTTGATCATTAACATACACACATTTTGGTTGTGAAAGATGCAAATAGGCGGTGGTGAAGAAGGGTGTGTTGTGTCTGGCGTAAAAGACTCGTTTACCGTCGTCCATGGGCGGTGGGGGGGTGGGGTAAAATTAGATGTAAAACCTTGTTAACCAGTTTGGTCCCTATAGACTGAAAGTACCCGACAGCTATCCCTTCCATGGAGTTTATAAGGTCTGTAACGCAGATTAACAACTTGCTAACTTGAAAGCTTTATTTTATTCACTAACAGAATTTTGACCAACTCCATCTTGTCTCTAGATGAGGAAGAAATTGGGAGTGGATCATGTTATGATGAATGACCTGACTGGTACAAGTGGGTGACCTTGGTAATTGTCTTCTACCAGAA
>JAMKCH010016043.1:0-24861 GCA_023653785.1 Ophioderma brevispina
TTTGTGTGTTTGTTGTATGCTTAACGGCAAACTGTAATATCAACTCTAACTGAAGTTCAAAAGACGGTTGGTGAAGGGTGCTACACGGGCAAGTACTTTTATAGTTCACATTGTCAAGAAAATCACCGATTATGCCCTGTCAGCAGCTCCCTTGAAGCTGCAAAGGCCTTCTAATACTTTAGCCTTATCCTAACCGGTCCTTCCTGTCGTTGATGGGGCAAAACCGCTGTGAGCGCTGTCGTCACCAGTGGGGCTCGGACACAAACTAGTCACAACTGCCTCACTTACAGCTACTTACGTGATTAAAAAAACAACACAAGCGAGGGGTTTTTACTTGATAAGAAGCTAGCGACGGTGCTCACACGACAGAAAGGGCCATCAGTTACCGATAACAAAAATTTTTTTCGTAATGTCTGTAAATCACTTTCTCTTCATATCCGTTTACCCTACAAATGTCCCATTTAATTATGTAAACAGTACAGCTGTGGTTCTTGAAATTGACCGGGAGAATTCCTCATGCACAAAACCAAAATCAGAGAATTTTCGAAAATTTGTTTAATTTTGAGAATCAAGACCATTTAGAATTTGGGTCTCATTGGCACTGGTTATGTTAGTGGTCCAGCTTTAGCATCCAGGGTTCAAAATAACCCACACAAAATCGATACCCACCCACATAGAGATTGTCAAAAATTCATTCTAGAGCTTAGCAAGTTCCAGTGGGTGAACGTCTTTGATGCTTCGGGTGGCTGAAAAAGACGCGATACGGAGCAAAAGATCTTGCCACAATGATGCAATGCACACTTGTCCTCTTTTCCTTTTCAGTTTAGCAGCATTCGTTTTGTTCGACCAAGAGCAGTAAAACCATCATGTATATTTGCGCCAAGTTGTTGATCGATTGTGGAATCAATATTGCACTTTTTTAAGCGGGATTAAGATATGTCTTTGAATAGTTTGCGTCCTCCATAAGAAACGCTTACCATCCGTGATTGGTGAGAACAGACGTTGCTTGAGAAGGCCGAGAAGGCTGGCATTCGTAAGACACGTTACTCCAACGTTGACTAGCATCGCTCATGCTGTTGCCTTCTGCCTCTTCAACGACACTGAATTGTGCATTGTAACCTCAGGAAAAAAACTTGCAGCATCTTTCTGAGAATCTTTGGATGATACTTTCAAGAACTTTTAACCATAATAGGAAAGTTGGTAGATGGCGGAATTTATGAGGACAATGACTTGGTGTTCACAAGGATGGTCTTTGATTCTGAAGACCTCTCTTGAGAGTCTACAAAGAGATCACAAGCACAGTTGACACAATAAGGAGCACTTTAGCATCAATGTTCGCCTTGGTGGAAAAATATACTTCGCAGTTGAGGAACGTTGCTACTTTTCAGCTACTTTGTGGTTGAATTACAAGTCGTTGGTGGTCATATGGTCAGAAGGTGTTGGATGGTACTATGCACTCTTTGTGTTGTGAATGGGCCAAGCTGTTAATAGACCTTAGCAAAAGTGGTGAGGTTATGCCCGTTGATCGGTACTTTGATTGTGTAAATAGACGTCATTATATCTGCATAATTCGGATCTGTCCATGATAGAAGTGGTTGTGTTCCTGTTGTTTTGTTTTTGTGTGGGTGTGTGTGTGTTTTTTCCAGAGGTCATTCTGAAAAAAGACCTCCATCCAAATCTATAAGGTTTCAACGCCATTTCGAAGAGAACCGTAATTTTCTGCCCTTTAGTAGCCAGGAATTTTGAGACGGAGAGGCAAAGGATTTGGGAATGTGCCGACCCATGAAATGTAACGAAAAGAGAGATGGTCGGGAAAACCCTTAAGGAAATCCCCAACCTACCCAAGGAGGTATAGCCATGACAATCAGCAACGTTAAACTTGTAAAACCTGTCGTTGAGAGCCAAACGGTGGGTAAGAAATTAGAGGGCTCCGCAGTATTAAACAGACATTGGAAACTGTCAACAAGTGTTTATAGTATCCTACATTTTGTGATTAAAATTATTATTTTATTCTCAAAATCATTGAGAAAAGATTTCTCACGGCGAAAAAGTACTTGTTATTATGGAATCCCTTAGGCTAAATTGAGTGGCTAGGCTAAGCCGTAAGGAATAGCCCATTTATTTAAGATTGCCTCAGATAGGTTCAGGTTGTTTCTCAGCTAAAACTTTGAGCCCTAACCTGCGTTGGACAAAACGTCGGTAGGGCACGCGGATAACTCTGATATCACGATCTTAAATTTCGTGGTGTAGGAAATCTGGGGTCCCGTGGGAAAGGGTTATTGCAATTACGACTTAAATATCAAACCGCCTACTAAATAACCATTAGACACGGCTTAACCAGTCAATTGGATAATCTTCTCAACAGATGCGACCATTCTCAATCAGACCACGCTTTCCCACAATAGATTAGCGCTCAGAAGAGTAAACACTATATCGACTAGAAAATTGAGTTTAGACTCTGCACAAAATGAACATAACAGCAAAATTTGTGTTTTAATAAAGAAAAAACGTAACGCTGCTTCAAGATATTAAAAACCGAAAATTATTTCTTAATTTTACGAATAATATTAAATCGATTTTAGTAATTGTCTCGACTAATATGTCGATAAAGAATTAAAAAACACACCGTTATGAAAAATAATGGAGTTTTGATAAGTCTGACTTGCCTGTTAGACTTACGACCTAGCGGCTCGCCTTTGTCGGAGTCTAATAGGCTCACCAGACCTTATAAAACATCATATTTTCATAACGGTGCGCTTCTCATCCTTTATCTATATATTACTTAAACGGCAATCATGGTATTGACATCGGTATGTTGGTGATCGGGCAACACGTGGCTATTGTATTGGGCCATTAATCGGGTTTCATTGGACAGGCAAAGGTCTGGGCCACTCGACATCGATTCTGTGATAAGATCAGTACAAAATCCACATTAAGCGATGATCACCCTGTACGAGTCCCACATAGACGTATACCACCACACCAGTGGGACGAGGTGCGGGAGTACCTTAAAAAGTCGGTGACGCCAGGGAATCATCCAACCGTCTCAAGCCCTATGCTTCCACAGTGGTATTCCTACATGAAAAAGATGGTTACGTTCACCTGTGGAGTTGATTATAGGCTGATAACTCTGAAAACACAACAAGCCGGAGGCCCATCCCATGTCAAAAATTGAGGAACTACTTTTCAGCGGCTTATGGACTCGCCTTTGGAGACAAAACCTCCAACAGCCTGACTTATATGTGAGGAATATACTTGTTTTGGTTCGACCTTTGAGAAAACCTTAGAACGCATCGACGTGGTGCTGATCATGTTGTCGAAGTTGAATGTAAATGTGAAGCCGGAGAAATGTTTTCTTTTTCAAAAAGTGAAGGTATATAGGCCACATTGTCTCCGAAGGTGGAGTCTCACCAGAATCTAGAAAAGACCCCGCTATCATTGACTGGAAAATACCAAGTTCGGAAAAGAACGCAGAGTGGATTTCTTGACTCGTGGCTACTACCGCCGATATCAGATCAGGGTATTAAAGCTCAGAGTTCCTCTCCATCAAAGAAGGACCGCAAGAACTCTTTAAAGATTATAGAGGTCTGCAGCAGACACGATGACCACCGGCCCACTCAAGCAATGCAGATCGTGAAAGAACAACTGACTTCAGCACCAATTTAGTATTCAGGACTTCTATCTCCGTCATCCTTGAAGAGATGCAAGTTTTCTAGTTCTTGGGACTGTTGCTTTCCCAGGAGACCCCAAGGGACGCAAGTAATTGCTAATGCCAGCCCTTATGCAAAAACTAAAAAAAATGAATGGAGCTGTGTGTCGCCGATGGGCAGTGGCTTGGAATGTCGTGACATTTTGATTGGTGCAGTGTGCGTGGTTTACACAGACAATAATCCACTCAGTTATTACAGACCGCCTGCAAGTGATGAGCCACATAGACAAGTTGCAAGCGTTAACGGCGCAATTCAATTTCTCTATCACAGTATATATATACAAGCCTGGCAAAAACAACAGCAATGCGGACGCTCTCAGTCGGAAAACAAATCATGGCCAGGAACTAAGTGCTGAAGAAAGGACTTTAAAACCCGCAGTCTTCAGTCATGTCCAGCGGTACCTCCTGACGGTAAGAATCATGGTCGAGGAGAGTGGAGCCGATTTTGACAACCCAACGCGATATGGGACAACCTCAACCCTACCTTGATTTCAGAGTGGAAATGACCAAACTACAGCAAGCAGATGATACTATAGCAAGACTCCTCCCATTTCTGGAAAAGCGCATGCCAACCTTTCAGGAGACGGTCGGCAGAAGAAACAAAAAACCGAAGACATAAAGCTAGGCCTTTCATGCAAAAACGTAATCATTGTATCGCAGGGTTAAGAAAAAACGGCCAAGAAAAACAACAAATACTTATTTCCCAGCTCCCTTTAGGATAAGGTCTTAGGCAGTGCCAAAAACTCTGGGAACGTCCTTGTCAGTGGCGAGCTTCACCAAGTACACCCAGACCATACCAACTAAGGATCAAAAAGGCACAAACAGTTGCTAAGGTTCTAGTGCGTAAATGGTTCGTCATGTTTGGAGGTTTCCTGGTCGAATGCACAGCGATGGGAGAAATTTCGAGAGCAGGTCATCAAAGAGCTTTGTAACTTATATGGCCATCGAAAAGTCTCGGCCTACACCATACCACCCTGAGGGCAACTCCCCGGGCGAACGTTTCAATAGGACCATGCACCATCGCTACAAACACTAGCACCCGTAACCTCGCAGAATATATGCATACAGCACTTACACATCATCTTCAACGGGATACCTTTCTGCGGGACGTGGGCCAAGACTTCCGATTGATAATATCATCGGAGTTAACTTGGACGAAGAGGGAGGATGGTTGATGAATGGGTGACTGACCATCACCACAGACTCCAGAAGGCATTTTCATCGGCCTCTGCTAGGACCTAGAGAGGCACTAAGAAGGAGCAAAGGATGGACAAACGCCACATGAAACACTGACCTCCAACATCGGTGCTCGTGTGTTCCTCCGCAAACCATTCCTATGGGAGGAGCAAAATACAAGACCACTGGCTTCCAAATCCTTATGTGGTAACGGCTAGACCAATTCAAGCCCTAAGGGAAATACGTCTGGATTCAAAATCATCCTGAAGGTATCAGGACAGCCAGGAAAAATCAGTAACCGACGAAGAGATGCCGAAAAGGGTATAAAATATACATCCAGAATTACATCAGTAGGACGGTGAACAGGAACCCCACAAGAATTTGATGAAGCGATCTATTGTGCTTTGCGTTAGACCTACTGTGGACAAAGCAGGGGTGGAGGGCGACCACTTAAATTTCAACAGAGAAGATTCCCCACAAAACTGAATCTTCGCCGGATATAACACCTAAAATAGACTGGTAGGAAGTGTCAGAAGCGAATCTGCTAAGTCTGATGAACAAAAGTCCATTGCCAAACCTTATAGCGACATTTGGGGTCCACCCTCACCAGAGCAACCACGGCGCTGTCGAACACTGCAGGGAAGACCACCAATCAGCGAAGAAATTATTGAAGTCCTAACTCCTCATGGTTTAAATCTACAGCATGTTGAAGGAACATTTCAGCCATCCCTCGTAGTATAGGGGGTGTGTCGGATGCGTTCGCACCTCCCTGCCAGCAACACCGAGCTTGTGCAAAAACTATAGGCCTAGTAGTCAGGAGGCGGTTGTCTCCTACTTCATGTTTTGTGACCAAAATTGATTTTTCAGTTTTATAGGTATAAGGACGTTACATACAATCACTTCCAACTTGTTGTGAAATTGTCAGCATCGTATTTCCACCTGGGGCGCCATTGAAATTTGTACAGGGGTCAAATGTCAAACTGATGATATTGTTGCAAAAAAACCTGACCAAAGTATTCCTCTCATCATAAGGATTCAGAAAAGGTATGGATCGCTCAGGAGTTATTAGCGAAAAGTTCAAAGGTCAATATTTTGATCTACAGGGGTCAAATATGCAAACAATGCACGGATTTCGATGAAAATGGTCTCACATTGATGCTTTTACCAATCCAATTCATATTCAGAATAGTTTTGCCATATCCAGAATTACTTCTTACCCTGGTAACACCCTAATTTGGTCTGACTCAATAGAGTTCAATGGACACGGATTTACATTCGAGTGTTTACATGGTAACAAGAGATCCTAGATAGAGCAAACTATTCTTAATATGAATCGATTTTGTCAAAGGATCAATTTGAGACCATTTTCATTCAAATCCGTTTTTTTGGCATTTTGACCCCTGTTACCGAAAAGTTAACTTTTGATCTTTTTCCTAATAACTCTTCCGAATGACCATTCCAGAGGAGGAAAACTATACCTTTCCTGAATCCAAATACTAAGGAACACTGTTGAAGTTTTTTTAGCACAATATCATCAGTTTGACATTTACCCCTGTAAACAAACTTCAATGGCGCCCCCAGGTGGAAATACTAACACTGGCCATTTCCCCAACAAGTTTGGAAGTGAATCTCTGGGATGTCCCCTTAACCTATAAAACTGAAAATGAATGTTTGGCCCAACTTATGAATTTGTAACTGCTCCCAACTACAACTTGCTACCGTTCGTTAAAGCTTCACAAACATACAATGAGGTAATTGCATTGATGTCTCATGTGCTGTTGATGTCGTGCGCCCGCATGACGGAATCCTTGGACATTACCTCATTGCATGGTTTGGTGACACTTTAATGAAACCATAGCCAATTAACTTCATCATGATGTTTTCATAATCCTATCCTTCGTAACACATTTAATAGACAATAAAACCATGAACCCCAGACATTAAACGTTAAGGACATGTTTTCTGGAGGCTACTGATTGGTTTAGGTAGTTTTGGATGTTCCATTTTCTTTTGAAGGGGGTCATCTTTTAGGGTCGTGCTGTCTACTGTCAGGCAAATATATCCTGGAGCAGTATTGACAAAATATTTCCCGACTTCATATTTGACTTTAAAAATATTTCTCCAGATTATTTATGCTGCAGGATAGTCAATATTCTCCTGGAGTCTATTTTTGCAGATTATTTATGCTCCGAGAATTATGCCGCCAGGACCATATTCGCCTGGAGCATAATTCGGGACAAAATCTCATAGAAGGACTGCCACTGATTGTATATTTTGGCGGATTCCATTTCTTTGCGTTCCGTTTCTTTGGTGGTTCATAATGTCTGTTGTTCCAGTTTCTTTGATGGTTCCTGGTGTCCCCATATTTTCTACACAACGTATTTTATATAAGCACGACGTGCGGCCATCCTGGCTCGTCCCGCGACCAAAAATGCCGTAACGCCATAACAAGAGAAAAATACGGTAATTCTATACTATATTGCTCACCATGCAGCCTAAAATATACTTCCCCGCCTAACAAATCCGAACGATGTTGAAATGGGCCATCACCGTGCTCAACTGCTTTCCAAATAACGCGGCCAAGCCAGCTTCATAAATATCTATCATGCTTCCGTTGTTATCAATGCCTTACGGACACAGGTCAATAAGCAAACACATTACGCGAACAACGCTGCCTGGCATTTATTATTATATTCAACCCCCCTACATCATACCTACCTTTTTAATACAGTAATTTATATGTTCGGATTTTTAGGCGGCGAGTATACATTCTGTATACATGTGGAAGAAAATGACCAGTATATTGTGTCGTTTTTCCAAATCAAATAATGGAAGAGCAGATGGCACATATTTGACATCCAACGCATGTGGCATTGGATGAGATGGCGAGCGGGTGTAATGTTTGCTGGCACCAGTTGCCGTTTTGATTTAGAAGAGGGCTAATAGATAATCAGCCATGATCTCGAATGTTTATGTTTTTTTGTTCTACATTTTGTTATTGGTTCTGCAAAGAACCCACGAAGATTCATTAAGGTTCTTTATAGAACCAAAAGGGTTCTGTCACCAAGGAAATTGTGGTGTCTTTTAGGAACTTAGGAACCCTTTAAAAAAGTCATCCTTAAAAAGTCTTTGTTGCACAGAAAGTAGGTTTTATAGACGGAATACTTTTTGGACCCAAAAATTTTTTTTCAAAATACACGAGAACTGAAGCACACACCAAAGGAAGGTTCCTAGGCCTGTCTGGTGACACGGGCTGACGGGCAAAAAAATTCTAAGTGGGACTTTTTTCGTAAGTGATCATATATTCCTTCACCTAATAGATGGCTCCCTCACGGTTGACAAAGATTTATCATAGGGAAGTTACAGGTGCAGGCCCGTACGCGTCCACTTTTTGATGGAATTTGTTTTAATAAAAAAGGGTCCAAAATTTAGAGAAATTTGACAAGAAAGTCCACTTTTTTGGAGGTGAAATATTCAAAAAGTCCAAAAGGACCATTGTAGGGGGGTTCAAGTCACTTTACCCCCAAAAAACGTCCCCTTTTTCGAAGTCCCCGCACCCCCAAAATAAATTCCTGCGTACGGCCCTGACAGTGTGCTATCCGAACCAGCGTTTTGCCTGATTAGCTCTCACATTATCAAGGCGGGCACCCGCGACTGTTAAAAATTTTTCCTATTATTCAGTAATCTTCACGCTTTTATTACATATACCTAACATAAACTTTACAATTTGGGAGCAGAAAAATGTAAATAAACCAGTGACTAAAAAATAATACACACATTTTGAAAAAAAGGAGTATTTATACGCAGACCTTGTTATAATTTTCGAATATTAATTCTTTTTGTAACTACTTGTTTTTAATGTAGAATATGAACTATGAAAGCGTTTTACCAATAAATTTGTTAAATACGTTATAAGTAAAATTATGCAAAACTTACTTCCCCTTCATTTTAAATAGTTTTAAAACTCTTTTCCTCCTTTTTGTAATTATATTTATTAATTTGAAAAAAAAAGTAGTATACCTATAATATTTAATTTTAGCATCTGACATTAGTAAAGTCATGTAGTGTATTGTATCATGGTTTAGGACTTGTATCTTAAGGCCCACGTTCGAATCTATGAAGGTACATTATTAAATTTATTCAATGATCATATGATGATTGAGTAACATTGGTGACATTAGAATGTGCACATCGCCGTATAAATAGTTATTTTTTCACGTTTTTCCTTTGTTTATGCCTTTTTCTCAAAATTGTTTGCCTGAAATATAAATTTTTTACAAACCATGTTGTAACGTAATACAACGTTTGTGTGATGCCATACTACCACGTGAAAAGTGTCAGAGGATTGTAATAACGTTTTAAATTGTTGGGGTAGTGTTGAAGCCTTCTCGCCGCGGCCCTGTACATGTCACATCACCTGTTGGCTAACTGATTCAACAACTTATTAAGTCCAAACCTCGTGTTTTATAACACCAGTTATCTTGAAGACCCACCCTCAATTCTCAGCGGCTGAGCTACCACAGAGAACTTTCCTTAGGGCAGCACCAAAGTCTGTACCTGCACGCTGCACGTTGAGGTCTCATCTCAACCATGCTAAGCCGTAGCGTGCCATCATCCTTACAGCTCTCCAGGGAGAAAAGATGTGAATATCATCCTCCTCCAAGTAACTCACTGCGAATCTGAATAGAAGCTGCAAATCGAAGGTTTGACCTTATTTGCTCATTCCGCACAACAAAGAAAGCATGTGATCGCTTCCTATGTGAAGCAGGCATACAAGTGAGATCACCCTGGCAATCTTCAATGAATTCGCCGATCCATTGGATACATTTGGAAGCAATGGGAACCCACTTCACCAACATCTATAAGCCACCACCACCAGCTGAGGCAGACTATCAACTCCAACTCCCTTCCAGTAGTTCAGCGAGCTCCTTCTTCTGCGGAGATTCAAACTCTTCACTGTAGACATCTATACCTCCTCAACAAGAAGGCAAAGCGGCTCTTGAAATGGATATGAGTCCCAAACCCTCCAACTGCGTTTGAATAGTAAAGGAATCCACCTACTTTACTAATTCAAGCACCTGGGGCACATGGACCTGTCCCGACTCTGTCAACAGTCCCAGCGAAAACCGATCCCGCTGCTCCCGAACGGTCCTCCCTAGATTTCCTGGGTCAGGTCATTGCCGCTATCCTGTTCACCAGTGACATCAAGGTCACGATCTCCACCCTCTACATAACGATATGGAATTTCAGGAAAGCCCACTGGTCCAAGTTCAAAAACAACTCACCAGCGAACTGTCCAAATCCACGCTGCCAGACCCGGCTTCATCTAACTTCAACGATGCATATTCTGACTTCTTCTCCATGCTCCAACCAAGCATCAAACCCTTCCATTCCAAGAGGCCAAAGAACCTCCCACCCCCCCTGTTGGGCAAGGAACACTAGTTCTACAGTGGTAATATGGTAATACCACCTGCGATACTGAGAGAATAGCAAAGAGGAACCAGCTACTGGATCTGATTGGCCAAAAGAGACGCACCAGATGGGATGAGTAGATATCCAATTCACTTAAATAACCCACTCAGCCGCAAGGCCTAAACCAACAAAACCATCACCAAGCTCACCGGTCGTAGTTGTCCAGCTAAAAGCAGTGTCCTGTCTGTGCAAACTCTATCGCTTCAACAGTACGTTGTCAACAATGGAAAGTGCAAGACCACACTCCACAAGCAACGCGCCCACTCTCGTGCTGTTAATGCGGAGATTACCCAGCTCACTGCAAACCTCTCCACCCGTCAATCCCATGTCCCAACCATTCACCTACGCTGAGATCACCGAAGCAATTAAAGTTCTAAAGATTGGGAAAGCTCCTGGCAACTACAATATCCATACAGAATTGATGATGAATATGGGACGTGAAGCTGTGCGATGGCCCCAACTCCTCCTTTCTACTTCCATGGGAACGTCAAATTCCCTCAGATGGAAGACTCAAGGTCATTGCAATACTGAAGCCCAAGAACCAGCAAATGAGCCCAAGAGTTCCAAAACCAATTCTCGCTACTATACAACATCTACAAGCTGCTGAGCGACTGAGTACTCGGCAGATCAATGAGACGGTCGCGACAAATTACCCCGCACCAAGCTGGATTTCGAAGAAGTAAATCACCAACAAATGATCAGATAGCAAGACTAGTTAATGACATCGAGACAGCCTTCAGAAGAAGCAGAAGTTTGGAAGCATATTCATAGACCTAAGGTGCGTTACTACGATACAGTCTGGCCTCGAGGTCTCTACCTCCAAGCTCTCAAAATCTCCATGAGTGTCAAGCTTGTCAAGTTCATTATGCTGCTCATCCAAGACCGATCTTTCGTCCTGGGACATCAAATGGGCAAAAGCACGTAGAAAGCGCAAACTTCGAAATGGCGTCCACAAGGTTATGTCCTGGCATCCCAGTCTCTTCAACATCTACGGCTCAGTATGGGCCAAAGGGAGATTGTTCGCGTACTCCTACCGCAGACGACACGGCACTTGGACTAGCTGCTGATTCCTTTGAATCTTTAGAAACAGTGTTGCAGAAAGACCTTATCAGTAAGCCAATTCTTCCACCGAGGTACTTGAAACTCAGCAAACCCAAGACCGGCCTGCATGTTTCCATCTTGCAAATCGATGCGCAAAAAGAGAACTTAAAATCACTCTAGATGGAAGAGAAAATCTGTCACATGACCCAACACCGTAGTACATTGGTGTCACAATGGACCGCAGCCTTACTTTCAATCAACACACCAAGGCCAGTCGCTGCCAAGACGGCAAGTTCGTGTCAACCCCTCAGAAGGCTGCAGGGAACTGGATGGGGTGATCTTTTGACACCTTAAAACATCTAACCGGTGCCTTGGCAACTCCACTTGCTGAATACGCGCAACAGTATGGAGTCACAGTGTACATTCACACAGATTGATGTGGTTCTGAATGATGCAATGAATTTTAGATGGTGAATTGGCGACGCCTGGAGAATATTTTCCAATTCTGATGGAAGCTCTGCCAAACCTGGAGGAACCTTCAGACGATCAAGCCCGCCAAGAAATGTGATGACCCTGGTAGCCTAATTCCCCCACCAACACACTTTGAGGATAAGAGAATTCCACGGAATCACTTTGCTACCCAATCAATGACACTGCAGTCACAGTATCACTATCGATCAACCTGGATCAATGACAGATGGTATGGGCAATGGTCATCCTCTACTTTGAACCTTGGGCAGTTTGTGGACGGCCCATTCCAAGCTCAAAGCCTGTGACTTGATAGGAAAGCATGGGTCAACCTACACAGCCTCAGAACTGGCGTTGGTCGTAAAAAGAAACTTCTTCACAAGATCGGAGTAGACACGGTCCCCAAACTTGCGATTGGGGAGCACAAAACCATTAGCCAATCATAGACGATGTGAGGTCTAACAAAGTCCCCAAGAGAAATTCCAGGCATGATCAAACCTGGATGATAACACTATCAAGCTGGATAAAGACGATTCTTCCACTGTGATTTGGACTTGCACGCACGAACGGAATTGTTAATATTGTTTAAACAAGTCAAAAACAACAATAACGGTGAAGCTGAGATTTTTACGCCGTTATTTTACGTTCCCTGCAATGGTCTCGTATTTTTACGTCCAGTTATTTTAGTTCTGCACGTTGTGAGTCCCAGCTGCCGCGTCAATTCCCTGGGTTGTTGACAGGTTTATTTAACAGTGCGGAGTTTCGCGATTTACATGGATTTTTTGATCCAGACGAGCTTTTTTAAAACCACTCTTTGAAAAAAAGTTTTTCACGATAGAGCACCCTCGAAAATGTAAACCTGTAACCCCAACTGCACCACCAACCAAAATTTAAGGGCTGCACGACACGTGATCTCCGAGAATAACGACAGAAGACAGAGATGAGGAGATACAAACTTAGCTATAGATACTTCATATAAACCCATGAGTAACCATTCAAAATAAACCTTCTATACATGTATGCAAAACTTGAGACTTTTTAAATGTTCTCTGTATTCTAATATAAAATTTGCGTATGCTTTATTTGTCATGTGACTATGATATTTCCCCGTCCCAGATTTATGTTGTTGTAAATTTGAGACCCTTCTGATCATGAGAGTGTGAAAAAAGGCTGTTTCACTTCTTGGTCGCACTCCCCCGTACAACCTTTCTACATGATAAAGAACCCCCACTGTTGTTTAACGGGTCTTAATTGTTCAGTGTGGACTGCCCATGATTTTAAAAGCGCATTGATAAACTTGTAACAAGCAAGAAAATAAAGAAGCAATTAAGCGCCCAATAGCAATCGCACCATTGTATAGAGGTGACTCTAGTGATAATTGCCGTAATTGCACAATTGGATGGGCTAGACACGTTATTGAAAGTTATAATGGCCGGTGGTGGCCGGAGTATTTTAAAGTGACTCTCCCGAGTTCAGAATAATATGGCACTAAACTGTGAACACCAAATTTAAAAAGAAAGAAATGTAGGGACAGTACTGGATCATAATCTTATTATGTGTCTGTGCTGCTTTAATCTCGAGCATGAAAAACAAGCTACCTGAGATTCATGCTCGTGTTATTTCTGAAAAATATGATATCGTTGCGATTTCAGAGTCCTGGCTTGATGGTACCCATCAAAGTGGCTTGAAATTTTCTCAAGTGACTATTGTATTTATAGAATGATAGAAATACCCAGGGTGGTGGTGTTTTTTTAGCTGTCAAATCTGATCTTTATCCCGTCTTCCGTACGAGTTAGTATGCGCTGGTCTTGCAATTTTTGGCCAGATTTTAGTACACAAATGGTCAGTTTATTTGGTGTTTTTACATGACTCCAAGTGTCGCCAAGATTAGATGGAGTTATCGTGACCATCTGAGTTAAGGTACAGGCTTGTAAAAAAAAAATTCTGTAATCACTCTTGTGGGTGATTTTAATATTCCAATGGAATGGGAAAATGGTGTCCCCGATTGTCAGTCCGGTGGCTGCCATCTCTCTTCTTATTGAACAATGCACTCAAGGGCTTTACACAAGTTTCTTGAATGAGCCTAACTTATGTAACTTAAATGGGATGACATTTCGGGATTTGGTTTTTGTATATGATACTTCTTTTGTGCAATCTTGTGAGTCATCCTTTAACAAATGGTTGTGTAATTTTTGATCTTTTTACGAATACGTCCTGAAGACCGATTCCAGATAGGGCAAACCTATACCTTTCCGAATCAAAGACTAAAGGAACACGTTGTTGAAGTTTTTTTTTTTAAAAACAGTTTGAAGGTTTAATTTGACAAACTTCAATGGCGCCCCCAGGTTGCAATACGACACTGGCACATTCAGCACATTTTGGAACGGTGATTCTCATGGGATGGTCCCTTGAATACCCTAATAAAACTTAAATATCAATTTTGGCCCAACTTATTAAGTTGTACTGATCCCAAGACTACAACTGGCTCCGTTTCATAAAGCTTCACAACATAAAATGAGGTAATTGCAATTGAATTGTCTCAATGTCTGTAGATTTCGTGCAGCATGCGCATGATACGGATCAATTGCATTACCTCATTGCATGTTTTGTGACATTTTAATGAAACCATAGCCCATTAACTTCATCATAATGTTTTCAAATCCTATTCCTTCTACACGTTTAATTAGACAATACAACCATGAACCCCAGACATTAAACGTTAAGGACATGTTTTCTGGAGGCTAACTGATTGGTTAGGTAGTTTTGGGATGTTCCATTTCTTTTAAGGGGTCATTATTTAGGTCGTGCTGTCTACTGCAGGCAAATATGATCCTGGAGCATTGACAAATATTTCCCGACTGATATTTGACTTAAAATATTTCTCCAGATTTTTTTCGGCAGGATAGTCAAATATGCTCCTGGACATAATTTTTGCAGATTATTTATGCTCCGAAATTATGCTCCAGGACCATAATTGCTCCTGGAGCATAATTTCGGGACAAAATCTCATAGAAGGACTGCCACTGATTGTAATTTTTGGCTGGTTCCATTCTGGGCGGTTCCGTTTCTTTGGTGGTTCATAATTCTGTTGGGTTCCATTTCGTTTGATGGTTCCTGGGTCCCCATAAAATTTTTTTTCCTACACACTTATTTATATAATCACGCGACGTGCGGGCCATCCTGGCTCGTCCCGCGACCAAAATGTCGCCGTAACGCATAAAAAGATAAAATAACGGGTGCCTTCCTATACTATAGCTCACCATGCAGCTTAAAATAGACTCCCCGCCTAAAAAATCCGACGATGTTTGAATCCATCAACGTGCTCAAACTTGCTTTCAAATGAACGCGGCCAAGCCAGCCATAAAATCTATCATTCTTTCGTTTTCAAATGCATTAACGGACACTGTCAATAACAAACAAACACATGCAACGCGAACAACGCTCCTGTCATTTATTATTATAATTCACCTACATACCTACAAACCTTTTTAATACAGTAAGTAATTTATATCGTTCGGATTTTTTAGGCGGGGAGTAATAATTCTAGTATACTGTGGGAAGAATGACCATATATTTGTGTCGTTTTTCAAAGCAAATAATGGAAGAGCAATGGCACATATTTGACATCCAACGCAGTGTTGACATTGGGCTTGAGATGGGCGAGCGTGGTGTAATGTTTGCTGACCATTTTGCGTTTTGATTTAAAGAGCGCTTAATATAAATCAGCCAATGATCTCGAAATGTTATGTTTTTTGTTCTACATTTTGTTAGTGGTTCTGCAAAGACCCCAGGAAATCGATTAAGGTTCCTTTATAGAACCACAAGTGTTTCTTTCCACCAAGGAAATGTGGTTCCTTTATAGCACTTTAGAACCCTGTACAAAATTCCATCCTTAAAAATCTTGGTGAACAGAAAGAAGTTTTTAAGAAGAAATACTTTTTGGACCAAAACATTGTTTTTTCAAAAATAACACGACACTGAACACACACCAAAGGAATGTTCCTAAGCTAGGCCTGTCTAGGGGTGACCGCGGGCTGACGGGCAAAAAAATTTCTCAGTTTGGACTTTTTTTTCTTAGAGTATCATAATATTCCTTCACCAATTATGGCTCAATCACGGTTGACAAAGATTTATCATAGTAGATTAACAGGGTGCAGGCCCGTACGCGTTCCACTTTTTGATTGAATTTGTTTTAAAAAGGGTCCAAAATTTTTGAGAATATTGACAAGAAAGTTCACTTTGGAGTGAAATATTCAAAAAAGTCCAAAAAGGACCATTTAGGGGTTTAAGTCCACTTTACCCCCAAAAACCGTCCACTTTTTCGAAGTCCGCAGCCCTCTCCAAAATAACTCCTGCGTCCGGCCCTGACATGTTGCGATCTCGAACCCAAGCGTTTTGCTGATTAGCTCTCACATTATACAAGGCGGGGGCACCCGCACGTTAAAATGTTTCCTAATTATCTAATCTTCACGCTTTATTACCTATACCTAACATAAAACTACAATTTGAAAGCAGAAACAACTGTAATCACAGTGACCTATAAAAAATAATACTAACTACACATTTGGAAAAAAAGGAGTATTTATACGCAGACCATTGTTTATATTTTCCGTAAATCTACTGTTCTTTTGTTCACTTACCTGTTTAATTTAAGAATATGAAACTATGAAATTCGTTTAACCACAAAATGTGGTAAATAAACGTTATAAGTAAAAAATTCACAATCTTACTTTCCCCTATCATTTTAAAAGTTTTTAAAACTCTTTTCCTCCGCTTTTCCTCCTTCCACTCTTTTCCTCCTTTTTGTATTATATTTATTTAATTTGAAAACAAGTCGTATAACGCTATATATATTTAATTTTAGATCTGATATTAGTAAAGTCATTAGTGTAGTGGCATACGGTTTAGGCTTTAATCTTAAGGCCCAGGTTCGAATTTAGTCAGGTACATGTATTAAGTTTATTCATAGATCATATGATGATTTGAGTAATTGGTGCCATTATAATTTGCACCATCGACCGTCTAAATATTTATTTTTTCACGTTTTTCTTTGTTTTTGCTTTTTCCCTCCCTTTTTTTCTCAAAATTGTTTGCCTAAATATAACTTTTTTACAACCCATGTGGTAACGTAAATACAACGTTTTGTGTGATGCCATATCTACAACGTGAAAATGTGGTCAGAGGATTGTATACACGTTTAAATTGTTGGGATCGTGTTGAAGCCTTCTCGCTGCGGCCCTGTTAATGTCACAGCCACCTGTTGGGGCTAACTGATTCAACTATTAAAGTCTCAACCGTGTTTTAAACACCACAGTGAATATCTTGAAGACCCACCCTCAATTCTAGGCGGCTGAACTACTCACAGAGGAACTTTGCTTCCTTATGGCCAGCCCAAAGTTCTGTATCCTGAAGCTGAACGTTGAGGGTCCTCCAACCCATGCTAATGGAAAGCCTAGCGTGACATCATCTACAGCCTCCAGGGAGACCGGAGTGAATATCATCCTCCTCCTCCAAGAACTCCTGCGAATCTGAAGAAAGCTGCAATCGCAGGGTTTGACTTATTTGCTTCATTCCGCACAACAAGCATGGGATCGCTTCCCTATGTGAACAAGGCATACAGTGAGATCAACCCTTCAATCTTCAATGAATTCGCCGACCCAGTGGATAACATTGAAGCAATGGGAACCCACTTCATTCCACCAACATCTCTAAGCCACCACCACCTCTGATTGCAGACTTCAACTCCCTTCCAGTCGTTCAGCGTAGCTTCCTTCGTCTGCTGAGATTTTCACTGTAGAAATACGATAATCCAACAAGAATGGCAAAGCGGCCTCTTGATGGATTGAAGCCCAATACCTCCTCCAACTGCTGTTTGATAGAAGGATCCACCTACTTTCTATTCAAGCAGTCATGGACATGGGACCTGTCCCGACCCTGTCAACATGCACCATCGACATCCGATCCCGCTGCTCCATAACGGTCCTCCCTAGATTTCCTAGAGCAGGTCATTGCCCTATCCTGGGGTCAACAGTTACATCATCAAGGTCACGATCTCCAGCCTCTACAGAAAAGATGTAATTTCCAGAACGCCCATCTGGTCCAAGTTCAAACAACTCACATCGAACTGTCATCCACGCTGCCAGACCCGGCCTTCATCTAACTCAACGATGCATATCATCTGCCTTTCTGCTCCTGCTCCCACCATCAGCTAAAATTCCATTCCAAGAGGCAGAAGGAATCCCTACCAAAACCCCCCTGTTGGACAAGGAATGCGACGAGGTTATACAAGTGTATTTACTACCAACTTGGGCGATACTGAAGAAGCAAAGGCAACAAAAAACCAGCTACTGGATCGGCTCTGCCTTGGCCAAAAGAAACGCCACCAGATGGGAGGAGAGATATCCAATATCAACTTTAACCTTACCCCACATCAATCCGCAAGGCCTGAAACACACCATCACAACGTCACCGGCGTAGTGTCCAAGCTAAGCCAGTGTCCTGTCGGGTGCAAACTCCATCGCTTCAGTACTTGTCAACCAATGGAATTGGCAAGACCACACTCCCAGGGCGAAAACCCACTCTCGTGCTGTTCATGCAGAGTATTAACACAGCTTCTGCACCGCCACCGTCAAGCCCCATGTCCCAACCATTCACCTACGATAGCACCGGAGCAATTAAAGTTCTCAAGAATGGGAAAGCTCCTGTCAATGCCACATCCATACATAATTCTAGAAGAATTGGCACCCGAAGCTGTGCGATGGCCCCCCCCCCCCCTCCCCTCCAACCTCTTCCTTTCTATTTGCATGGGAACGTCAACTAGTCCCTCCAGAGATGGAGACTTCAAAGGTCATTGCAATCCTGAACCAAGAAACCAAAATGAACCAAGAGTTACAACCCTCTCCTAACTATCTCAGCATCTCCAAGCTGCTTGGCGAACCCTATACTCGGCAGTACAATGCTACGGGTCGATACAAATTTACACCGAAAAACCCCCGCGCCCAGGCTGGATTTCGAAGAGGTAAAGCAACAACTGACCAGATAGCAATACTAGTTAATGACATCGAGACAGCCTTCCAGAAGAAGCAGCAGTTTGGAGCATCTTACAAAGACCCTAACGCTGCGACATACAGTCTGGCACGAGGTCTTTACCTCAAGCCTACTCAAAATCTTCCCTGATGTCCAAGCTTGTCCAATTCATATGCTGCTCATCAAGACAGTCTTTCGTCCTGGAGACAGTCAAATGGGCAACGCAAGTAGAAAACTCACTCGAAGCGTCCCACAAGGTTCTGGCCTGGCACCCAATCTCTTCAACATCTACGGTCTCAGATATGCCAAATTGAGATGTTCGCATTACTCCTACCGACGACACGCACTTGGAATAGCTGTCTGATTCCTTTGAGTCTTAAAACAGTGTTGCAGAAAGACCTTATCACTTAATCCAATTCGTCCACCGATGTACTTGAAACTCAGCAAACCCAAGACCGCCTGCTCTGTTTTCTCCATCTTGCAATCGAGTCCGCAAACAGAGAACTTAAAACAATCACTCTAGATGGAAAAATCTGTCCCATTACCCAACACCTAAGTAACCTTGGCGTCACACTGGACCGCAATCCTTAACTTCAATCACACATCCAAGGCAGTCGCTGCCAAGAACGCAGTCTCTGCCTCGTGTCAACCTCCTCAGAAGGCTTGCAGAACTGGATGGGGTGCATATTTTGACACTTACATACAACCTCAACCGTTTGCCTTGGCATAGGGTGGCTCCACTGCTGAATACTCTGCACCATTATGGAGTCAACATTGTGACATTCACACAAAGATTGATGTCGTGTCTGAATGCTGCAATGAGACTTGTTAGTGGGTGACTTTTGGCGACGCCAGTAGAATATTGCCCCCAATTCTGTCTGTCGGCATAGCTCCCCTAAACTTTAGGAGGAACCTTCAGACTATCAAGCTCGCCAAGAAATGTTATGAACCTGGTAGCCTAATCCCAACAACACCTTTTTGGAGGATCAGAGATCCACGAATCACTTTGCTACCCAAGTCCATACAACTGCATCACAGTATCCCTATCGATTCATCCTGGATCAATGACAGATGGTATGAGCAATGGTCCTCCTCTACTTTGACCTAAAAGCAGTTTTTTGGACAGCCCATCTCGCAAGCCCAAAGGCTGTGACCTTGATAGGAAAGCCATGGGTCACCTGCAACAACTCAAAACTGGCTTTGGTCGTAAAAAGAACTTCCTTCACAAAATCGGAGTAGAACTTTCCCCAAACTGCGATTGTGGAGATCCACAAACCATTAGCCACATCAAGACGACGTGAGGTCTACAAGTCCCCCCAAGAGAAATCCAGGCCTTATCCACCTGGATGAATAAACTATCAGCTGTATAGAACGATCTTCCACTGTGATTTTGGACTTTGCCACCCGAACAATGTTTAATATTGTTTAAAACACGTCAAAAACCAACAATAACGTTGAAGCTGAGATTTTACGCGTTATTTTACGTTCCCCGCATGGTTTCGTATTTTTAACGGCTCCAGTTATTTTATGTTTTCTGCACGTTTGTGAAGTCCCCAGCTGCCGGTCCAAGCCCTGGTTTTTTTTTAACAGGTTTATTTTTTACCAGTGCGGGTTTCCGCGTTACAGGATTTTTTTGACCAGACAGCTTTTTTAAACACTTCTTTAAAAAATTTTCACGATAGTAGCACCCTCGAAAATGTCAACCGGTCACCCCAACTGCAACCCCCCCCCAAATTTTTAATGGCTGCACGACACGGGTGTGGACTCGCGAATAACGACAGACGACGAGATGAGGAGATACAAACTTTAGCCTATATATAACTTCATAATAACTCTTATAAGCCATCAATAATAAGACTTATAACATGTATAAAACTTTAGACTTTTAAAATGTGTCTCTGATATTCGGTAAATATAAATTTGCGTATTCTTTATTCTGTCTTGTGACTATGATATGTCCCCTGTCCCATATTTTATGTTGTTGTAAATTTGATACCCCCTATATCATGAGACGTTGGAAAAAAGGCGTTTCTTCCCTTCTTGGTCGCACATCCCCATACCAACCTTTCTACTATATGAAAAGAAACCCCACTGTGAAACGGGTCTTAATTTTTCATTGTGGGACTTGCCCTGAATAAAACGACGATTGATAAACGTTGTAACAATGCAAGAAAATAAAGGAAGCATTTAAGCGCAATTAGCAATCGCCCCATTGTATAGAGAGTTGACTCTAGTGATAATTGCCGTAATTGCACAATTGGATGGCTATACAACGTTATTAAGTTTATAATGGCACGGTGGTGGGAGTATTTAATTTATGACTTCCTCCCGAAATTTCAGAAAATATGGGCACTAAACTGTTGAACACAAAGTTAAAAGAAATAAATTTAGAGGGACAGTACTGGAGCCTAATCTTATTATGTTTTCTGTGCTGTACTTTATTCTCCGTAGCATGAACAACAAGCTACTGAGATTCATGCCGTGTTTATTTCGAAATCATGATATCGTTGCTATTTCAGAGTCCTGGCTTGATGGTACATACAAAGAATGGTAATTTTCTTTCTCAAGTGACTATTGTCTTTATAGAAATGATGAATACCCAGGGTGGTGGGTTCTTTTAAGCTGTCCAATCGTGAGTCTTTATCCTGTTTTTCCGTAGCGATTTAGTATGCGATGGTCTTGAAATTATTTGGGTCAGATTTTAGTACCACAAAGGGTAAAGTGTTATTTGGTGTTTTTTCCTACAGGCCTCCAAAGTGTCGCAAAGGTTATATGGAATTACTCGATACCATCTGAGTAAGTTACGCTGTCAAAAAAAAAAATTCTTTAATCACTCTTTGGGTTGATTTTAAATATTCACATTGAATGGGAACATGGTGGCCCCGATTGTCACGTCCGGTGTCTGCCATCCTCTCTTCTTATTGACACAATGCACTCAAGTGGCTTTACACATGTTCTGAATGAGCCTACTTACGTAACTTACCATGGATGACCATTTCCTTGGCTTTGGTTTTTTGTATCATAGATACTTCTTTATGTGTCAATCTTTGTGAGTCATCCTTTAACATAATTGGTTTTGATTCATATGCTGTTATCTGTCAACTTAACATGTTGTAACAAAACACCTAATTGCTATTCACAGGATGATTTATTGTTTAGGTAAAGCAGATTTTGATCTCATGCGTATACTCTTATGTAGTACTCTTAGGAATAATTTAAGTCGGTGTGTTAATATAGAGCAATGATATTGATGAGATTTTGAATCTGAGATGAATATAGGTGGAATAAGGATGAAAGTATCTTAATCATGCATTAACATTTCTGTTCCGCAGAAAAAGGTTAGAACTGGTTCCTCAGTACCATGGGTTAACAGAGATTATCCGCAAATTGTGTACACGTAAAAAGATTCTGTCCTGTACAAAAGGGCCAAACAACAAGTCTGATGTGCTTGGAGGCAATTTAAGGATTATAGTAACAACCTGAAATCTTTGTTCGTAAGTCATCGTGATTATTCTTTCCTGTTTCTCAGCCGGCTTTTTCCAAACATCCCAAGAAATTCCTGGGCCTAGATTAAAGCTGCTCGAAAGATTTTCCTCCAGTTGTCTTTCAAGGTTGATAATCATGAGATCACAGATGTAAGGCTATTGCAATGCGTAATAAGCATTTTCTCTTTAACTTTGGTGATGCTTATAATCCCCTTGACCTTTCTACTTCTTCCTTGTCAGATTGCTCATATCACCCGTGGTGGTTCTCCCGTTGTTTAGTCTCAAGTTACTGAAGTTACTGTTGAAGATTGCTCATTTTCAAAGACCAAGAGACCAATAAATCTCTGGTCCTGATGGAATTCTACCTGTTTCTTAAAATCGTTGTAGTGTAACTTTCCCTCCCCCCCCTTCTTATGTGACGTATCATATGCATGCTTCTCTAAGGTGATATTCCAGTCTTTGAATTATCTAATGTTGTTCCTATTTATAAAGGTTCTGTGTCCTTGACATCTGTCTTGTGTAAAATGTTGGAGAAACTTGTTGTTACTCGATTGATGGATAATATTGAGGAGAAATAAATATCTTTGATACAATCAATTGGATTTTAGACAAGGCAAGAAATTGTGAACAATTGTTGTCCTAAATCCTTCATTTATTGGGTGAAGCCCTTGATGGTCTTGACTGGCGCCTGGTGACCACTGTTTTTCTTGATTTTAGCTCTGGGCTTTTGATAAGTGGACCACAATATCTTACTTCAGAAACTTCATGCTTGTGGTATCAGAGGATCTCTTCTTTACCTGGATACAGAATTGTTTTCAATGGAAAGGCAGCAGAGGGTGATTTTACAAAGGTGAATCTCTGATTGGACCAGTGTTCACCTCTGGAGTTTCCACAAGGGTACAGTGCTTGGGGTCATGTTCCTTTCCTTTTATTTGTTTCTGATAACAACATTGGCCTTCTTCTCGCTATATTTCAATTTGCTGACGATCATACGTTGGTGCAAACCTATTCGGAATCTCATGGCTCGGTCCGATCCTTCAAAATGATCTTGATACACTGTATTCTTGGACAGTCAAGAACAAGCTTCCACTTATGCCTCTACATGTGCTGTTCTTCACTTACTCCCTAAATGTGCTGTTATGTATTTCTCTAGATCTAAGATGTCTGCCAAATTGGATTACTCTTTGGGTGGAGAAACGCTACATCCGTTGATGATTTAAATCTGGCATTTACTTTTCTTCCAATCTTGTATTTTCTTCACATGTTGATTTCCACTTGCAATAAAATCTCATGTCTTGTTGGTTTTAAATCAATCAAGAATGTACTACTAGGAATATGCACTTCTCTGCTTTATTGCACTTATCCAAGCTCCCTTGTTCCTTCTCATCTGGTTTATACTGGGCTTTTGTTTGGCCCATTTAATATTTCCTTTATTCAAAGCTTGAGAAATTTCAAATGAAAATAACTCGTGTGCTAATTTAAGACACTGTCAGTGATTTGGAAAATGTTGAATTTGGCAGGATTACCTTCAAAGTGAAGGATAAGTCTGGAAATTCTCATAAGTTACCGTTGCCAGCTGTAGAATTGAAAGAAAAGGAAGAAACGGCAGTGTTCCAAGAGATTTCTCCATGCAATTACGTGCTGTAGTAGTGTCCTTCGGACATAATGACTAAAACCTCTGATCCTGTCCTTATTAGGTTGGCTTCTGGTCTTATCATTGCAGTGGCATTTAGGATAACCTGTAACTGTTCCTCATGCAAAATCTGATTTTTGATGAGTTTTTCTTTTTCGATTTGCTGATTATCAAATCACTGATAGTGTCTTTTACAGGAAAAGGTCTTGGTCTGATCATGTTCAACGTGTTACGTATCTTGATAGTTGTCTGAATTTTGGCCTTACTAAATTGATGACTTGTTTAAGTTTCAAAGTCTGCAATTTTGCTTCCGACTTCTCAACGACATAGGTCCAACCTCTTTCATGTACTGTAGTTCTTTCGTATGAAGGGTTGTGGAAAGAATAGATTTCTGAACTGGCGTGCACGGACTAACATCTTTCTCAATTCTAGGCCATCAAAATAGAATGAATGCTACCTTAACCCACACTAATGGCAACAGAATCAATTCAAACAGAATGTATTGAGAATACCTTTAAAAACACATATCAAAAGTCTACTAAATCAAAGGAGTGGACCATCTATTTTTTCAAGGGGGTAGTTTATACAGGGGTCAAAATATGAAAGGTATCAAAACGAAACGCGTCGCAAGTTGCCAACGTGTTCGTTTACATTTCCAGGAATTAAAAAAAGGTATCGTTTGCCATATCTGCAGGTTGTCAATTCACTAGTATGATCAAAATAGGTTCAAGGTCACATGGGGGTAAATTTTCAGATATATCCGTTCGTTATAAAAATGGTTGTCAAATTGTTCGTCGAATGATACACGAACCCGAAATATACTGGTTGCACCATCTATAATATCGTTGCAT